>JBBWWR010000254.1:0-169000 GCA_039583875.1 Platanthera guangdongensis | reverse complement strand
AGTCGAACCAATCCCTTTTCGTCAATCTCAGCTCTTTTCGTCGAGCTCAGCACTTTTCGTCGAGCTCACACTTTTCATCAAGCTCAGCTCTTTTCGTCGAGCTTAGGGTCGCTCGACGAAAGTCGAGCTTTGTAGCTCGAGGAAAGTCGAGCTGGGGGATTTTTGTCGAGCTCAGGGCCGCTCGACAAAATTCGAGCTATGTCCGCTTGACGAAAGTCAAGCTGGGGGATTTTCATCAAGCGCAACACTGTTTGTCGAACTGCTGGCATTTCATCGAGCTCACGGAATTTTTATTGAGCTCAGGCCGATCGACAAAGCGGAATAGCGGAAGTGCGGGTTTCGTAGGCCTATTTTCTTAGCCGTTCACTTTAACATCAAAGTTGATTCTCGACCCTAGGATCATCTGCCCAAAAGGATTTAATAGGGCTGAACGGTTCTCTCCCTCTCTTTGTTCTCATTTTGGAGTTGACTTAGGGTTTGAGAGAGAGAGTTCGAAGGATGAAGAGACAAGCTTTTTCCACCATTAACGGAGTTTCAGTGCTCTGATCGTCATTCCGAGTCCAGATCCGTGAAGAGGACGCAAAGACGCTCGTTTTCATCCATGCAAGATGAGGCTTCATGGCTAGAAAGAGGAGTCGAAGGGTAATGACACTTCTCCTCTCGATTATAGGATGCGTGCATGGCATCTTTTCTTTTCTTGATTTTATTTAAAGCTTATAGGCACCAGATCTCTCAAATCAGAGGGATCTGAGTTGTCATGGTTTAAGAGGAGCCACCGGGTCATTTGTGTCCATCCTCGGCATGATTTTGCATTAGAGATAGGCTCCGTTAGCAGATTTGGCATTGTGGGTGAAGCCGTAGTCATGACCGTTAGTCCGACACAGTGATCTTCTGTAGCGAGCCTTAAGGATTTTGTAGAAATTCGTTAGCGGCAAGACGACATTTTTGTTGATGTTTTCCCCCTTTTTCGTGTGAGTACGTGTGGCCAAAACCGGACCGGGTGGAAATTAGAGTACACATGGGGACATGGGGATGGTACGGTACAAATGTTGGATTAGGGTGGGAAAGGTATGGGATTGTGATGTGATAAGGCGTGGTTTGTCTCTGTGGTTGGCTCGCTAGCCCGTGACATTGCAAGTCATGTGTGGAGAGTGTCCCGGCGAGACAAGTCCCCTACTGTGGAACTGACGAGAACGCTAAGCTTTGGACAAGCCCGGATGATCCCAGCTGGGTCCCGCTGGGTCTCCTTCGGTGGACTTGGTCCCGATTTTGGAGCCGGACCTGGGTTGTCGCGAACGAGTAGGGTCTAGCAAGGGTTCTTAGCATCAATTTGATTGTTTGAATGGAGGAACACTGGAGTGAGAATTCAGAGTTATGGGCAAGCCCGGGGTTTGAGACGCATGAGTGGGTGGGGCCAAGACAAGAGTTCCGAGTGGCGGCTTGTATGATGCTTGGCGGAAATTAGAGTACCCTTGTGATTGCGGCTTGAACTCCGATGGGGAAATTGGAAGTACCCTTGTGTTTCCGGCTTGAACGCCAATGAGGAAATTGGAAGTACCCGATGTGATGATGTGTTAGAAGCATACGCTTTAGGGTACCTTGGGGAAACCCAAGATTGCATACATGCTGCATTGTAGGCCCCTTTATATTACTTGCACAATGTAGAAATGTGTTTGCTGTATGAGACATCCAAACATGTTTTACAGCTTTAAATGTATTTTTATTATTGCATACAAAGTGCTGACCTGCAGGGTGGAGTGCCCTGGGGTACGCTGGGGACGGCCGGGAGGAGATGTGTTGGTTACACAGTTGAGGCCAACCTTTAATGACCCACGTTATCACCAATTTTTACAGGGCAAGGATCGCAAGCAAGAGCAAGCTCACCGGCCAAAAAGACCTATGGCGCATGAAGTGAACTTTCTATTATTTGCATGTATTTTGATTGAATGTTATGCTCCATGAAATGTAATCCGGCTTGCATGCTGAGGTAGCTTAGGAGTTCATGTGCATGTTACTATTGTTTAATGATGCTTAAGTCTTGGACTTATGATATGTAACGCCCTAAGTCCATTTTGATACTCTTGGTTTGGTAGATAACTTCTAGTCTCGATTGTATATTTCTACTGTTGAAGTTTGAGTTTGGGTAGTTTACATATCATATTTGAATGCTGAAATTATGGAGTCTGTATGTTGTGGGGCCCCAGTTGGACCCAAATTATACAGTCATTACAGGGGAGATGTTACACAGGCGGCTCAGTACCAGATCCACTTCCACCTGCCCCGCCCCTGCGTCCCAGATCGGGGCGGCACCCGAGGATAATGGTACTCACGAACCGCCACCAGCTCCTATTAGGCTCGACAGACTTGTTTTGTGGCGTGCCTGAGCCGCTCCTAGGCACCCATCATGTGCACAACGGGAGAAGTAACCACGTCTCTGTCAGCTGGGTGCCTCTCTCCCTCTAGAACTGCAAGCTGGTCCACTTCGGCCTTGTCCATGTCAACCCTGTCGAAGACCTCTTGTAGTAGTAGCGTGTGCTTCTGGAACAGCTGCTTCACTTGCTTCTTCGTCCCCCTCGCGTCCGTCTGGTCGCCCAGATACTCGGAAATGTGATCTGTATCAGGGGAGGCGAATATCCCTTCCTCATCTCGACATCAGAGGAGGAGATCACGTTGTGACCTGCGACAAGGTTTGTCAGAAAGAGTGAGCGGTAACAAACATGCATGAGTATGGACTCACCAGGTGTCAGCATACCGCCTGCACCAGCTGATGGCCGAGAAGAGCCCGGCTGGCCCTGGAAGAGTCCTCCCTCAAGAACCGCAAAATATTTTTCGAACCCAGGGGGAATTGGCAACCGGGAAGTCTCCGGAGGGTTGTGCCACAGGCCCGAGGGGCTGGCGACCTGCTCAGTTGATAGCAGAAGGGAATGGTCCCAATCCCATCCACTGCCTTCATCCTTGTGAGGCGACACCTGCAGAAAGAGAAGTCAGAAGCAAAGCGACGAATCAGGCGGGAGGTACGCATACCTCATTGGCAACCTAGGCACCAGCCACCGAGTAGGAGCCCGGGAGGTCATTTGTCAGAGGCCTCCAAACCATTTTCCCTTTTATCGGCCTGAAGAGGGGCCGGGCGATCCGCATGCCAACCACGGAGTGGCCTCGAGAGCCTCCTCCCTAGTCTTTTACCTTGCGACCGCTAGCCGAGCTCGCATCTCCTCAGTCACAGGCATCGTGCAACAGCATCCCACTAAGGAGGCTAAAGATGTTTTTGTGAAACATTTTTGTAAAATATTCATTTAATTTTGTAGGAGAATTTCTCCGAGTGGTAGATCCGTTTGTGGATCGAGTTGTAGGTCCGTTTGTGGATCGAGTGGTAGATCCATTTGTGGATTGAGTGGTAGATCTGTCTATGGATCGAGTACTCTATCTGGTTTGGCTCGAGTGGTTGGAGTATCATCTCGAAGTTGTAGGTGTCACGGCTCTAAGGTGTAGGATTTGTGGAAATCTCAGTTTGGTGAAGTAGTTGAATCTAGCCTTTCATGGTAGATGGGCGAGGCTGGAAAGTGGACGTACCCAACTCGTGGAACCACTTTAAATCTCAGTGTTTGTGTGCTTATTTTTTAAAGTAGTTTTATTCTGCGAAAAGACACAAACATCACCTATTCACCCCCCCTCTAGGTGATTTAGGAAAACTCTAGATACTTTCAGCTGACACTTGAAGACATCCGACATCTTCCTGATGGAGACCACGTCCTCAAACCACTGAATGTACTGGACCGGATCGTCCCTTCTGTTGCCTATTCTAAGGGTTTATGCAACAGTTTTTGTGTTGAGTTGTTTAAAGATATGAAAATGTTGCCTTAGACCTTTGGTAACACGTGTATAGACTATACCCTCTATGATAACAGTTTTCACTATTTTGGCAACACTTACCAGTTTTAGGCAACAGTTTTTATGTGTTGCTAAAAACCAAAAATGTTGTAGTTTATATATATATATACATATATGTATATATATGTGTGTATATACATATATGTATATATATATACATATGTATACATATATGTACATATATATATATATGTATATATATATACATTTCAGAATATGTAAATCCACAGAATCCGGATTTAGCTAAATTCTGATTCCGCGCTCCTTTTGAAAATAGGCCTACTATATAACATTTTTAGAAAAAGTGTCCAACATGAAAGTTGTAGATCTCATCGAGATCTACAATTTCATGTAGGACACGTTTCCAAAAAAATGTCATATAGTAGGTCTATTTTCAAAAGGGGCTGAACTCGGGGGGAACTATGTGATTCACATTGTTCCGCCTGGATTCCGCCCCTATGAAAATAGGCCTACTAAATATACTTTTTAGGAAAAGTGTTCAACATGAAAGTTGTAGATCTCGTCGAGATCTACAACTATCATATTGAACACTTGTTCTAAAAATGCCATATAGTAGGCATATTTTCAAAGGCGCACGGAATCAGGGTTTAGCTAAATCCAGGTTCCGCGGATTTACATTATTCTGATATGTATATATATATGGCACCCTTTTCCTTTCTCTGGCCGGTGCGTAAGAGTCGCTGGGGGAGAGGATGTGATAGCCACTTTGTCTTTATGACTAACGATTGACATGTCTTCCTTTTTAGTAGGAAACCCAGCAGATATAGCAGCAAAAGGTTGTGCAGGCGGGCAGCCAGGCCAGGGTGACAGGGCCTGACGTGACGAAACCATCGATGCCGTCCGTTACAGATGTGAGTTTTTGACAGCAAGATCAGAGAGTTTTTTTTCCGAGTTCTAAGGAGAAGCTGAGCAAAAGCTAGCTGGTTGAATAAAATGAGAACTGAAGAATAAGTTTGTCTTCAACATCAAGGTCAGTGAGTTTTCTTTCTGAGTAAGAAGAGAAGAAGAGCACGCTTAAAGTTGTTGCTCTTCTTCAAGGCATCTCCTCTAAACTCTACAATAATCAAAGCTTGAAGAAGCAGTGTTCTACAGGTATCTTCCCAACACAAGTAGAACCATCCTATAGATCTACTTCCTTGGTGCTCTAAAGAAGTTTGGGCTGAGTTTTTCTCAGTTCAAAAAGAAGGCTGAGAAAATCATTTCTCTGGATTTAGTGCTTTGCAGTTATCTTCCAGGCACAAGTACGACAAACTTGAGGAACAACCATCTTATTATTGTGAACAAGATAGAACTGAGATTTCTAGTTCATGAAGAAGAAGACTTAGAGTACAATTTCCCTAGAGTCAAACGTAGGGCTGAGTTCACTCAGTCCAGGAAGGTAGACTCAGAGAATTACTTATCTAGAGTCAGATATCATCAACACCTTACTCATTTTGTAGGATCAATCTGGATCTGAGTTGTAAGACTAAATTATAAAGATTGAGAGGTAGGGCATATGTTCCTGTGATAGGTCCTTTGTGCCTGAGGTAGGATTCTGTTAAGAATTTGAGGTAGGGCCTTTGGCATGAGGTAGGGTTTGAATAAGATCTATGTGGTAGGAGATATATTCTCTCTAAGTGTATGGCTATCCTCCTATCCTGATTTGTAAGACATTTGATTAAGTCTAAGGTAGGTGATTTGTGAATCACTGAGCTGTAGGAGGAACATTTACTCTGAGTTGAAGGGCTTTGGCCTAAGGTATAACTTGGAGGAAGTGTGAGAGATCCTATGGGATATTTGTTGTAAGCTCTTTGAGCTGAGTTTGGAGAAGATTGCAATGTCTAACACACTGTTAGAAAGAAGGGAGGGAAAGTGGATGCACGCATACCTTGGGGAACCACTGTAAATACTGGTGTGATGATCTGTGTTATTGAAAGCAAGGTAAACAAACTAACTCACAACACACCAAATTAAAATGATAGTCATAAAGACTAGGAAACCTATTCACCCCCCTCTAGGTGTATAACTACTCTTGAAACAAAGACTTTTAGAGCCCAACCCAAATAAGATGAAGACAAAACTGGAATTGGATTCACCTAGAAATGCTAATGAGATCCAATATCTAACGGGGATCTAGTAGTGTTGAGCAGGTTCCTATTGAAAGTGAAGGGATAGATCTAACTTTACTCTAGAGGGGGGGGGGGGTGAATAGAGTATATTAAAAAAAACTTTAGATTGTTTTTTATAGCAGTTTTAAAAATTGTGATAAAGATATATATATATATATATATATATATATATATATATATATATATATATATATATATATATATATATATATATATATATATATATATATATGATATAAACAACACACAAATAAAAAATAATCAATCACAGATGATACAAGGATTTTATAGTAGTTCCCCAATAAATCTGGGTATGTCTACTCTTCTACCACCCTGGTAGGAATCCACTACAGGTTTTTGATCAGGTGCCCTGTCACCAGAAGATCTATTTTCTAAGGGAGATCTAGAATCACTTTGGGATTTTGATCAAGTACCCCAAAACCAAACTTAAGTCTTTTGACTAGGTGACTTATGAACCAAGTGTTAACTTTTGAAGGGAGTTAGAACACTGTACACAGTTTAAAACTAATCTAAAGAGTTAGATGTTGTCTTCTCTGTCAAGAATCTCTGAGAAGACTTAGTGGATGATGTTTCAAAAAGCTCCCCCTGATTTGAATAGAGATTGTGATCAAGGGAGGAGACTTTTCTTCAGGTTGTATGCCTTCTTGTGTGATGTTATTCTCCAGTTGATATTTCAGACAGATATGAATTAGGATGTCTCTTAAGAAGAGTCTGAAGCAGAATAACTGTATATCTCAAAATTTCTGTATTTCAAAATCTTGTCTAGCGGCAATGTTCTCTCTCTCTCTCTCTCTCTCTCTCTATATATATATATATATATATATATATATATATATATATATATATATATATATATATGTTGTCAGGGAAGAATTCAATATTTGAAATCAAATGGTTCTTGAAACGTATGAAGAATCCCTGGAGAATGTATAACTACCTTGGAATTAATTTGATTTAAAACTCAGTAATAAGGAGTTCCAACAATCTCCCCCTATTTGAGTGAGAATACTATCAAATAAGAATAACACACATCATAAATTATCCGGTAGAATCATAAATTTTCAGCAGATATAAAAAGTAAAAGAAAAGTTATAAAAACATAATTAAAGTTAGGAATCCTTCTAAGATGCCTCAGCTGAAGGATCTGAAGAAGATTTGGTAAAGATCAATTTCCTGGTTGGATCATCTGACTCCCTTTTGTTCAGCTTCAGATCTTGAGCACCAATAATCTTCTGGGAAGTGACTGTAGGAACAATAACTTCTAGATGCAAGCTCATATATTCATTAACATTAAACATGCTTCTCTTCTGATTTTTGTCCAATTCTTTTTGCCTGTAAGAAGACATTGTAGTAAACTGAGATGTATCCTTACCTTCAGTTCTTTCCTTCTTTATCTAAGAAAGTGCAACAAATTCCTTGAACATAGCCATTCTATAAACCGGATCTAACTCTGCTTCAATCACTGGAGAGGCTGGCCTGTCTTGGCTAGAATGTTACTGACTGCTTTGTCTGCCATAAGTCTCAAACCATGTAGGTCTGTCTTGCCTTATAGGTCTTTCTTGCCTGTAATGAGTTGTTCTAGAATGATGAGAAATAGCCCTTTGAGAAAAAGATGAAATACCTGCAGATCTTGTTGCTGGAGTGGAAGTAGGACTTCTCCAAGACTCGAGATGTGAATGAAACCTTTTCATTTTCTTCCTTTGTTTCTGCTCATTCTTAGAGTACCTCATCCAATTTGTATGGTCAGGAGTAAGAGTTATCCCATACAAAATGTAGTAAGGGATATCAGCAGTAGAAGAGGGTTGAGGAGCAACATTGGCTTGAGCCTTTTTCCTGGATTTCCTTTACTTAGAAATAGAATTATCTAATTCATCAGAATCAGAAAGATCATCAGACTGTAGCTCTGCCTGTTCATATAATTCATCGATTTGTTTAAACATTTTATCTACATCTTACATATATCTATTAGGTTGATCACCAAAATTGGGCATGGGAGATTCATCCCATTTAGGAGGGGAATGATCCTGCTCAGGAATATTCATTATCTCATCAATCATAATAGGATGTGGGATTGTATCATCAATCATCATATTTTGTGAGACTGAATCAAAATTGGAAGAAATATCTCTTCAAAGTTGTTCTAAAGCAGATGCATCAATTAGAGCAGAATACTAAACTATTGCTCTAGAAAGATCCTCACCAAAATCTAGAAGGATGGTAATATAACTATGAAGTAAATTAAAATCAAATAGTAAATAATATATATTAACTGTAGGAGTTATGATAAAACTACCAACAGTAATAATCTCTAGAGGGTCTGAAAACTAAACCTCAACAGTCATTTCTGTATCAGGGACTTCAACAAAATCCGCTGCTGCAATAGTAGCTTCTTCATTTGGAGCTTATTCATCAAGAATCTCCCCTTGCTTAGATCCAAGGAAACTGAATCTAGGCCCCCAAAAGAAGTGAAAAAATGGGAAGAGGCAACTTTAGAAGAGAGTTCTAAAATAGAAGCCAATACATGAGCCAAGGATTCATCCAATATTTTCTTGAGTGTATGAGTGATGAAATTAAGAAGTTAAGTGGCAATAGATGAGAAATCTAGATACATAAACTCAGGTGGATTCTGAGTAGATGTAGAGGATGGATTGGAGGTAGAGGGAGTTGATCTGTTAGTATAGTTTGTACAGAGAAAGGCAGACTGTGGCTTAGATGGTGGCATAAGTGAGGTGGAGATGAATGAGATGGAGATAACTGAGGTGACTGAAGAGCTTGGGAGTCTGCATGGAAGTATGAGGATGGAACATCTACAGACAAAGTATTTTGTAGAGAAGGTGGTGTGGAAGGTCTAGGAGAATGATGTGGAGATAGTGGTGTGGGAGAAACAGGGTGAGAATTGTTGAAATTTGTGAAGTGGAAGTGGTTGACGGGACAGGCTGGGCGGCCTGGGCGGACAGCATTGGCGGACTAGGCTGACTGGGCAGACTGCTGTGTGCAGCCTGGTGGAATGTTTAGTGGAAGCCGGCTGTTCTTCTGAGCGGGTTGTTCGTATGAAGTCCGCGGACTATGCGGCCTGTTATCTGCGGATAGGACGTTGGCTGTTTGGTTTAAACAAGGAGCGGCCTGAGCGGACAGAGTCTTGTGGACTGGTGTATTGCTCAATGGCCGCATTGCAAGCTTGTGCATTGGCGGTTTGGCTCATGTCCGCGGGAAGCTTGCGGAATAGCGTGTCTGTGGTTGTGCTGTTGCGGACTGAGCTTAGAGCTTGGCTGAGGACTTGTCGAGCTCTGGTGATACAGTAGGTGCTTTGTTGTGGAGGTCGTTGGCGGACTAGTATGTGGAGTCCGGGAGTTGGCTGCTGTGTTGGGCAGGTGTGCGAGTAGCTTGCGGACTATTTGTGGTCTGTGTGCTAGGGTGTTTGGCGGACGGGCGTTTATGTCCTCCATGCTCGCATTGGCCTTTGATGGTTTTGTACTTGGTCACACTCTGTGCCAAGACCATGGTGTCCACCGTATCCGCCAAGTCCGCTGTTGACCGGGCGGACTGTTGTTATCTGCTTTTGGTCGTGGACTTGTGGCGGATTGAGGTTTGAGTCTTGCGGACTGCCTCGGGTTTGTGCGGACAGCCATTGAAGGGGGTTGCTTTCTGCAGTGGTTGGAGGCTTTGCGGGCTGATGCCTTGTCTGCATATCTTGGGCGGACTGATGAGGGTTCGCCAAAGTTGCCCTGCTCCTGGCGGGTTGATCCTTGGTACCAGCTAAGTCCTTGCGGACTTGACAGACGGTGGGTGTGCTATCGCACTGCCTAGGGCGGTGTCTCTATCTCTAGGGCGGTGACCACACTCCTCACCTCGCCTATAAATAGGACCCCCCTAGCATATCTACAGAAACTGAGTGAACAGTAAGTTGGGTTCGATGAAGTGTTGCGGTCTCAGTTTTCTGTCCACGCGGATTGATTCAGAGTTAACTGTGTATTGTGTGCAGGTCGCGCGGGTAGCTTCAAGGAGCCAGGAGTTTGGTTGTGACTTCGGTCAAGTACTTGGAAGTTGTGCGGTCTCTGCAGATTCAGCAGGAGGTCGCTCTGCGGCTTGTCAGCTCTGTTTCAACTTTGACATCTTCAATAACCTGTCCGCCGGTCTCAGGCGGGTAGGCGTTTGTTCCTCAGTTCATCAGTAGGAGGCGAATAACGGTGTGTCCGTGCGGCCTCGCTGTCTCGGCGGACTCCGTGTCTATTCGGCGGATTGCAGCTAAGCTTGGGCGACTTCGGCGGACTCGGCGACCTTGGCGGTCTCGGCAGACTCCGGTGCTGTCCGCCCGGCTTGTTTTTGTTGAACTTTCTGTTATAGCTTTTGTACGAGCGAAATCATGTCTCGCTACGTATACTTCGCCTTGTAAAGAAGTGAATGTATAAAAGATCCGCTTGTACTTCCATTGTTTGTTTGGAGTAACCTTGTTCCTTATTTTTCCGCTGTTTCAACGTGAGAACTGGGTAGTGCCGAAGATATTAATTTGGCATTTGGCTACCTTGCTGATCACGCTTGAGAAAATTTAACATGGTATCAGAGGCAGGTTCAGTTGCTTGAGCGGTCATCAACCAGTGTTGTGCTCTGTGTTTGAGTGGTGATCAACCTGTATTGGAACTCTGTGTTTCTGAAGGCTTATCCAAGCAGGTGTTGCAATGGAAGGGAGCTTTGCAAGGGGTCTTGGCATTGAACTCTTAACGCCGACTAACTTCAAGGAGTGGAAGTCGTGCATGAAGAGTTATCTTCTTGGCGAGGAGCTGTGGGAAGTCGTCGGTGGTGACGACAGACAGGAAGTGACTGCTGCATTCGGTACTGCTGAGCAGGTTAGGCTCTGGAGGAAAAAAATGCTACGGCGGAGTTTATCCTCAAGAGGGCCGTGTCACCAGAACTGTTTGATCACATCATTGGATGTGAGTCTGCTGCTGATATTTGGACAACCATTGATGAGTTGTTCAATAGGAAGAATGTGGCGCGACTTCAGTTACTAGAGAATGAGTTGGCTATAACAACTCAAGGAGACCTTTCCATCTCGAAGTACTTCTTAAAGATGAAGATCTTGTGTGCTGAGCTGTCGGCACTGGATCCTGATGAGCCTATCTCTGAGGCTAAGGTGAAAAGGAACATTATCTGCGGCTTGCAGAAGGAGTATGTGGCTTTTGTGACATCTGTTCAAGTGTGGGCTACTCAGCCGTCTTTGCTGGAGCTAGATAATCTGCTTGCATCGTAGGAGAGCTTAGCAATGTAGATGGCTGGAGTTAATCTTAATCAGGAAGGCAGCGAAGCTCTCTTCTCAGGCAAGAAGAAAGAATGGGAAGGGAAGAAGAAGAAAGTGCAGGTCGCTGGTGAGAAGGAGACTTCAACTTCATATCAGCCAGAGAGGAGCAATGCTCCTAAGGACTCGAAGAAGAACCTGAAGTACTACCGGTGTCATCAGCGAGGGCACTTCAAGCGGGACTGCAAGGTCAAACTGCAGCCTGGGCATGCTGCGGTAAAGGAGGAAGCTTGCTCAAGAAGTGAAGAAGCAGAATGGGGCGGAGCTTTCATGACGGGCACTTGTGTCCGTGCCTTGTCTGCTAAGGACTTCAATGGCGAGTGGATCGTGGACTCCGGGTATGGTAATCACCTCACCGGAGACAAGTCGAAGTTCACCTCCATGCATGCATACTCAGGTAATGAAGCTATTATCACTGCAGATAATACTGTTTATGCAGTAGAGAAAGAGGGGGTCGTGTCTTTGGGTAGTGATCAGGGGCCACTCACGTTAAGGAGTGTGTATCACGTGTCGGGCATGAAGAAGAACCTTTTCTCGATGACCAATGCGGTGGACGCTGGTTATCACATTCTGTTTGGGCCAACAGACGTGAGGTTCCTTCGCAACATATCAGCGGTTAAGCCTAATGTTGCTCATGTAGGGAGGAGGGTGAATAACTTGTTTGTTCTTGCCACCAATTCTTATGTTGATCGTATGAGAGCCAATGATAGCGCTGCTATTTGGCATAAGAGGCTGGGGCATGTTGGCATGGACAAGCTGAAGGCAATGGCTAGTAGAAGTTTGGTGAAAGGGTTGCCCAAGTTGTCCTCCTTTGGTGACGGGCATGTTTGGCGAGATGTCAATACGGTAAGGCACATCGCCTTCCGTTTGATAAGTCACAAACAAGGAGCAAGCAACCATTGGAGTGCATTCATGGCGACTTGATGGGACTGACGGTTACTGCCAGCCTTGGTGGAAGCAGATACATGCTTGTCTTGGTTGATGACTACTCAAGGTATACTTGGGTGTACTTCTTAAAGGAGAAGTCAGAAGCCTTCCATTTGTTTGTGGAGTTTAATGAGTTGGTAGAAGTACAGCTTGGCTTGCAGATTAAGAAGCTTAGAATTGATAACGGGGGTGAGTATGTTTCCTCCGAGTTTTATAACTTCTGTACGAAGCACGAGATCCAATGAGAGCTTACTTGTGCTCACACTCCACAACAAAATGGGGTAGCAGAGCAGAAGATCCGTCATCTGATGGAGACCTGCATATGCTGGCTTCATGCGAAAGATATCCCAAGGTCCTTTTGGGTGGAGGGGATGTCTTGCGCTGCTTATGTCATCAACAGGATGCCACTCAGCCCTATCAACATGAAGACTCATTTTGAGCTGTTGCTGAAGGAGAAGCCGAGTGTGGGACACCTTCGGGTGTTCGGTTCAACTTGCTACGTGCATGTCCCGGATGCTTCACGGACTAAGCTAGATGTGAAGGCAAGGAAGCTTGTCTTTGTTGGCTACGATGAGCGGAAGAAGGGATGGAAATGCATGGATCCTGTGACGAAGAAGTTCGTGGTGTTAAGAGACGTTGTCTTTGACGAGCTGACGTCATACGGAGGTGGCTCGGTTGAGCTCACCGGAAGTAGGAAAGTTGATGAACCACCGGTGGTGGCTGCTGATGGCTTGGAAGAGGAGCTTGCTGTTTCAGTAGCAGCTCCTGTTGCTTCTAACTACGAGGCTGAGCCTTCTGGCTCAGGAAGCAGGGGGAGCACTGCTCAATTCTTGCCCCAGGTAGGAGTTGAGCCCGAAGAAGCAACAGAAGCAGTGAGCAAGGAGCCGACCCTTCGGAGATCGAAGAGGGTTATTAAGCCACCGGCTCGGTACTGTGATGGGAATGCAGTGAGCTTTGTCTCCTGCTTCTTTACTGGTTCTCTGGATGAGCGAGAGCCTGCAAACTTCAACGAGGCCACTGGAGTCAAGGAGTGGGAAGATGCCATGAAGGAAGAGATTGATGCTCTGAAGAAGAATGAAACCTGGGACATTATGCCCAAGGTTGATGGCATTACTCCGGTTACTTGCAAGTGGGTGTATAAGTTGAAGAAGAAGGCTGATGGGAGCATTGATAGGTTCAAGTCTCGCCTGGTCGCTAGAGGATTCTCACAGCAGTATGGAGAAGACTATGAAGAGATGTTTAGTCCGGTTGGGAAGATGACTTCAGTTAGAGTGGTGATCTCCTTGGCTGCTAGCAAGGGATGGAGGTTATGGCAACTCGATGTGAAGAATGCCTTTCTTTACGGAGAGATTGACAAGGACATCTTCATGGATCAGCTGCTTGGTTTCGTTTCTGAAGATCATCCTGACTATGTCTGCAAACTCAGGAAGGCTCTCTATGGGTTGAAGCAAGCTCCTAGAGCGTGGTATGGGAAGCTTGCAGAGTACTTGCAATTCTGTGGATACCTTGCTTCGAACTCGGATTCAAGCTTGTTCGTCAAGAAGAAGGGGGAGCTACAAGTCTTGGTCCTGTTGTATGTGGATGACATGATCATCACGGGGAATTCGGAGGTGGAAGTAGCAAGGCTCAGGGCTGAGCTTGCTATACGCTTCGAGATGAAAGACTTGGGAGAGCTTCATCACTTTCTCGGTCTTGAGGTGGAGAGGAAGGAGTGCGGGATTCTCATTTGCCAGAAAGGGTATGCAGATTGCATTGTGAAGCGGTTCGGCATGGGCGAAGGGAAGAAGTGCTCTACTCCACTAGAACCTGGGCTGAAACTTCGACGAGATGAGGGAAGGGTTCTTCTTGATCCCTTGGTGTTCATGGATCTTGTTGGGAGCTTGATTTACCTGACGATTACAAGGCCAGACATTGCTTATGTTGTTGGTCGAGTAAGTCGGTTCATGGCTGAACCAAGGAAATGTCATCTAGTGGCGGCGAAAGGTATTCTGAAGTATGTAAAGGTGACATCTGACATGGGACTCCTCTATGGAAGGGACTCGGAGTTTGCATTGCTTGGGTACACAGATGCTGAATATGGCAATGATTCAGATGATCGGAGGTCTACTTCAGGTTATGTGTTCACTTGCGGTTCAGCTAGCATCTCGTGTTGTAGCAAGAAGCAGGACTCGGTGTCCATCTCAACTACGGAGGCAGAGTATAAGGCTTTGGCCTTGGCTGCTCGGGAAGCCATCTAGTTGAGGAGGCTTATAGAGGATGTTCATGAAGAAGTGCAAGGGCCAACTTTACTCCAGGGTGATAATGAAAGTGCTCTCAAGCTGGTTAACAATCCAGTGTGTCACGCTAGGACCAAGCATATAGAGATCGATCACCATTTCATCAGGGAGAAGGTGTTGGAGGGGTCTCTGCTGGTCAAGCATGTTCGGAGTGAAGATAATTTTGCTGACATCTTCACAAAGCCACAGTCGAAGGGGTCTTTTGAGCTCTTGCGCAGCTTGCTGGGCTTGGTCACCACTTCCCACTTCAAGGGGGAGTGTTGAAATTTGTGAAGTGGAAGTGGTTGACAGGACAGGCCGGGTGGCCTGGGCGGACAGCGTTGGCGGACTAGGCGGACTAGGCGGACTGCTGTGTGAGGCCTGGTGGAAAGTGTAGTGGAAGACGACTGTTCTTCTGAGCGGGTTGTTCATGTGAAGTCCGCGGACTATGCAGCCTGTTATCTGCGGATAGGACGTTGGTTGTTTGGTTTAGCCAAGGAGCGGCTTGAGCAGATAGAGGCTTGCGGACTAGTGCATTGCTCAGTGGCCGTGTTGCAAGCTTGTGCATTGGCGGTTTGGCTCATGTCCGCGGGAAGCTTGCAGACTGGCATGTCCGTGGTTGTGTTGTTGCGGACTGGGCTTAGAGCTTGGCTGAGGCCTTGTCGAGCTCTGGTGATACAGCAGGTGCTTTGTTGTGGAGGTCGTTGGCGGACTGGTGTGTGGAGTTAGGGAGTTGGCTGCTGCGTTGGGCAGGTGTGCGAGTAGCTTGCGGACTGTTTGTAGTCTATGTGCTAGGGTGTTTGGAGGACGGGTTGTGCATTGGCCTTTGATGGTTTTGGACTTGGTCACACTCTGTGCCAAGACAATGGTGTCCGCCGTATCCGCCAAGTCCGTTGTTTACCGTGCGGATTGTTGCTATCTGCTTTTGGTCGTGGACTTGTGGCGGATTGAGGTTTGAGTCTTGCGGACTACCTCGGGTTTGTGCGGACAGCCATTGAAGGGGGTTGCTGTCCTGTAGTGATTGGAGGCTTTGCGGGCTGATGCCTTGTCCGCATAGCTTGGGCGGACTGATGAGGGTTCGCCAAAGTTGCCCTGCTCCTGGCGGGTTGATCCTTAGTACCGGCTAAGTCCTTGCGGACTCGGCGCACGGTGGTTGTGCTATCGCGCGGGCTGGAGAGGTGTCTCTCTCTCTAGGGCAGTGACCACACTCCTCACCTCTCCTATAAATAGGACCCCCCTGGCACATCTACAGAAACTGAGTGAACAGTAAGTTGGGTTCGACGAAGTGTTGCAGTCTCAGTTTTCTATCTGTGTGGATTTATTCAGAGTTGACTGTGTGCTGTGTGCAGGTCGCGCGGGTAGCTTCAAGGAGCCAGGAGTTTGGTTGTGACTTCGGTCAAGTACTTGGAAGTTGTGCGGTCTCTGCGGATTCAGCAGGAGGTCGCTCTGCGGCTTGTCAGCTCTGTTTCAACTTTGCCAGCTTCAATAACCTGTCCGCCGGTCTCAGGCGGGTAGGCGGTTGTTCCTCAGTTCATCAGTAGGAGGCGAATAACGGTGTGTCCGCGCAGCCTCGCGGTCTCGGCGGACTCCGTGTCTATTCGGTGGATTGCAGCTAAGCTCGGGCGACTTCGGCGGACTCGGCGACCTCGGCGGTCTCGGCGGACTCTGGTGCTGTCCGCCCGGCTTGTTTTTGTTGAACTTTCTATTATAGCTTGTGTATGAGTGAAATCATGTCTCGCTACGTATACTTCGCCTTGTAAAGAAGTGAATGTATAAAAGATCCGCTTGTGCTTCCATTGTTTGTTTGGAGTAACTTTGTTCCTTGTTTTTCCACTGGTTCAACGTGAGAACTGGGTAGTGCCGAAGATATTAATTTGGCGTTTGGGCTACATTGCTGACCACGCTTGAGAAAATTTAACAAGAATCTCCTTCTGATGTTGGGAGAGTAGCTGAGACAGCTCCAATGCTTTTAAAAGCTTCCCTAGAAGATTTAACCCTGGGTGGCTTAGGAATCACCCACTACCATTTACCAAACAAAGCAGCGGTGATCCTCTTGGATGCATTAATATGCATAGTCTGAGAGACCAAGACCTCTAGACATTTGGTCTGGAGAAAAATACCCAAAACTCTTTCATAACTCACCTACTTCTTATTAATCTTCTTCTTAATAGAATTAAATAGAAATGTCCCCCAATTTATGTTTTCCTGGTCAACCAGAGCACTCATCAATAGAAACTGTTGCCTGGTGACATAGTCATAGGCTGAATGTTTGCCCAGAACAACTTTTCCAAACACATCGGCTAGAAATTTATATTCTACAGAGAACTTCTTTTTCAAAAAATGGTTAGGGTTTCCTTGTGAGTGACCCATTCTATCTAGTATAATATCAAATTTTGTACTAGATACTTCTAATTCATCTTCTCTATTGGCTAAACCAAAAATTTCAGATAAAATCGTAGGGGTAAGTGAATCCTGATGACCGGAGATGGATCCAGTAACAGTTGTAAGATCATGAACCTTTGCAGTGTAAACCCATTCCTTTATTTCTGTGACTTGGAGCTTGATTCTGGTGGACATAAAATTTTGCAGATGCTGTGCCTCAAAAAGTTGCAAAATGTCCAGAAAGATTTGGTCCGAATGTTGAAAAGAGTCCATGTCGATATAGAATCCTGCATCGAACTTCATTGCTGTGAGAATCGCTTGCGACACCGCCATTATCCTACCAAATAAAAAGATCAAGTGCAAGAGAAATGGAAAATGTGTGGGGTAGAGCTTGATGAAAACATAAATATAAGTTTTCAAAAGTTGAATGGACAATAAGCAGTCCGTCGATCTGTGTTCGACGAAAGGTTTACAAAAAGTTTCACAATTCATCGTTCTCCGTTCGACCAAACTTTCATAATTCATTGATCTCCGTTCGACGAAAGGATCACAATTCGTCGATCTCCGTTCAAAATCTATTTAATGTCTCGCCATCAATCATTCCTAATTGATTTAAAAAGAAAATATGTTTCTTTTCATCAAATAGTTCTATAAAAGTATCTGCTCTTTGTAAACCAGCAGGAATAAATACAAAATTAATTTTCTTTTTATCCACATTATCTCTGATAAAGTGGTGCCTTATTTCTATATGTTAGTCCTATTATTGAGGACTGGATTCTTTGCAACTAATATTACACTGGTATTGTCACAGTATATGATTGAATTATATAAGTTGTATCCAAAATATAGTAACTGATTTTGAATCCACAAAATCTGTGAACAACCACTACCTGCTGCAATATATTCAGCTTCAGCAGTTGAAGTAGATTCAGATGTTTGCTTCTTGCAAAACCAAGACACAAGCCTATCACCAAGAAACTGATAAGTTCCTGATGTGCTTTTCCTGTCAACTCTACATCCAGCATAATCAGCATCTGTGAATCTAGTAAATTCAAATCCTAACTGAATAGGATACCAGAGTCCTAGATTAGGACAACCCTTTATATATCTCAAAATTCTTTTTACAAAAAAAAAGGTTTGATTCTTTAGGATAGACCTGAAACCTAGCACAAATTCAGGTTGCAAACATAATATCTGGTCTACTTGCTATTAAATACAATAGAGACCCAATGATTATTCTATATATTTTCTGATCAACAGGTTTGCCATATTCATCATTATCAACTACAGCATTAGTGGGCATGGGTGTTTTCATACAGGAGGCATCTGACATCCCAAATCTTTTAATTAGCTCTTTAGAATATTTAGATTGAGATATGAATATGCCATCAAATGTTTTCTTCACTTGTAAACCAAGGAAATAAGATAATTTACCCATGATACTGATTTCAAACTTTGAATGCATTAGGTCGAGAACCTTTTGCAAAGTTTGGAATCAGTAAAACCAAAAATTATATCATCATATATTTGAACTAGTAAAATTTCATTTTTATGATATCTAAAAAATAAAGTTTTGTCAATCTTGCCTCTACAAAATTTATTTTCTGATAGAAAATTAGGAATGGTCTCATACCAAGCTCTTGGAGCTTGTTTAAGACCATAAAGAGCTTTATTAAGCTTAAATACATGAGATGAATGAGTTGAAGAGATAAAAAATGGAGGTTGTTCTATATCGACAACCTCCTTAATTTCACTATTCAGAAATTCACTTTTTACATCCATCTGATATACTTTGAATTTCTTGAATGCAGCAAAAGCAAGAAATATCTTGATAGCTTCTAATTTTGCAACAGGAGCAAATGTTTGGTCATAATCTATTCCTTCCTCCTGTGAATATCCTTAAGCTACCAGTCTAGCTTTATTTCTCACTATTACTCCTTGAGCATCCAATTTATTCATGAAGACCCATTCGGTTCTAATTACTGTATAGTCTTTGGGTCTTGTAACTATGTCCCAAACTCTACTTCTCTCAAACTAATTGAGTTCATCTTGCATTGCAATGATCCAATGAGGATCTTGTTCTACATCTTTTATTAATTGAGGTTCAATCTGATATAGAAAACATATGTGCATCTAATCTTAATTGAGTTGATGCCTTGTTGGCACACCAACTGATATGTCTCCATTCACTTGATATCTAGGATGATCTCTCAGAGTGACATAATCAACAGGTGGAGTTGGTTCTTCAATGAATTGTGTTGTTAATTCCTCTTGTGGAATTTCATTAGCTACAGCTCTTTCAACATAAATTTCAGGATATTCTTCATCACTGCCTTCAGCAAACTGTTGAGATGGATGCAATGTCTCCTCTTGATTTAGGGTTTATTCATCTAGTTTCTCACAAAGAATTGGTTCATAAAACGATTCTATGGTAGAGGTGTATTCCTCTCATTGTAAAGCATGTTAGATTCATCAAATGATACATCTATGGATTCTTCTATTTAAAGGTAGATCTATTATAAACCCTATAAGCCTTACTGACATGAGAATATCCAAGAAATATTCCTTTTACAGCTTTGACATCAAATTTTCTTAAATGTTTCTTATCATTATTGGGAATATAACATTTACACCAAAAACATTAAAAATAACTTACTTCAGGTTTCTTAATTTTAAGCAATTCATAGGGAGTCTTACACTTGAGTTTATGAATGAGACTTCTGTTAAGAATATAATTTGTTGTGCTTACTGCCTCTGCCCAAATGGATAGGGGTAAGTGAGCATCTACAAGTAATGTTCCAGCAGATTTAATTAGTGTTCTATTTTTCCTTTCTGCCACCCTATTTTGTTGAGGACTTCTAGTAGCAGTGAAATATTTCCTGATTCCTTCTTTCCCACAAAATTCTATCATCAAAATAGATTCAAACTCAGTGTCATGATCACTTTTGATCAATGCAATCTGAGTATAAAACTTAATCTTGATGTTCCTGAGAAAGTCTGTATGAATTTTGAAGTTATCAGACTTGTTTATAAGAAAGAACACCCAAGTGAATCTTGAGAAATCATCAACAATATCTAAAGTATATGACTTGTCTCCCAAACGTTGTATTCCAATAGGTCCAAAAAGGTCCATATGTAGCAAATATAAAATTCTGGGTGAATCACTTTTAGATATGGATTTAAAACTATTTTTTGTTTGCTTACCGAATTGACAACCCCTCCAAAGTCCTTCCTTCTTGTAAGATCCAGAAGGTAGTCCTCTGACAAGGTTGTCCATAGATAATTTTGCAATAGTTCTAAGGTTTACATGCCTTAATCTTTTATGCCAAAGTTCATTTATTTTACTTATCTGATTAAACAAACATATTTCAGTTTTAGAAGAATAAATATTAATTAGATAGAAGTTATCCTGCCTAACCCCAAATAAAATAACTTTGTTTTCACTAGATATAATAAATCATAAAGACTTATTAAATGATACCTAATAACTTTCATCACATAATTGACTGATGTTGATTAGGTTATGCTTAAGACCTTTCACATAAGTTATCTTTCTGAAGGTAACTACTCCAACTTTGATATTGTCATAGCCCTCTGTCTGGCCACTATTAGAGTCACCAAATATGACTTTTGGTCATAGGTTTGCTTTTAATTCTTTTAGATTAGCTTTTCTTCCTGTCATATGTTTAGAGCACCCACTATCCAAATACCAATGTTCCTCTATTGTAGAATAGTTTTTTTCCTGTATTGAAAACAAGTTAGGTGTTCTTGACCCAGATTACCTAGTATCCTATTTTTCTGACACAATCAGTAGAAATATAAGAATATTCAGGTTGATTTTTATATCCAAGTGGATGATATCTCCTGGGAGGAATGATCAACTCAGTAAAAGGATTTAACAACTTTTGAGTTTGATTATACTTTTAAAAAGAAGTAAATTTTTTGTTTGAAAAATTTAAGTTCGGTGAGTTATTTTGATTTCGTCGATCTACGTTTGACGAATCATCGTGATTTCGTTGAGTACCATTCAGTAAATAACTATACTCATTTCCTATGTTCAGCATTCGTCGATCTACGTTTGACAAATAATAGTGTTTTTGTCGACCTCGGTTCGACGAATTTTGTTGAATATTATTTATCTGGAAATTTTCATTCTGTTTTAGAATAGATTTTGATTTAAAAACTTTAGTGTCTGTATCTGTGATTTCTAATATTTCTTTTCCTTTAGCAGATATAAATTTTATAAGAGTAGTTAAAATATTTTACTTAAGAATTGGAGGTTGACTGGATGAAGCTCCCATGCCTGGTCTACCATTTAATCTGGCATTGAATGTTCTTGTAATATTCATCAGTTTGATACTTCTCCCATTAAGAGATTCTTCAAACTTCTTAGCCTCAGATGATTTGTTTTCTAGAGAAACTATTTGTTCCTTAGAAACTTCCAATTCTTCATTAAGTTTAATATTTTCTGAAGATAAATTGTTTAATTCAGTTAATTTTTCTCTGAGAAGTTTTTTTTCCTTCTCAGATTTTATCAAATCATTACAAAGTAATTTAAAGTCTATTTTGAATTGATCTGATATAAAATCAAAAGTTTAAATTACCTGGTCTTCTTCAGACTCAGATTCAGAATCAAAATTGTTATTTGATGCACTGATTACCATCATACAGAATTCTTTAGCCTTTAATTCTTCTTCATCTTCACTTGAACTAGTTGAAGATTCAGTGTCTATATCACTCCATGTTTCAGCCATAAAGCCTCTCCCGTTCTATCTGTGTTTACTAGAAAAGGGATTGTTTGAATGCTTCTTAAAGTCATTCTCCTTGTTCTTGTCTTTCTTCAAATTTTCAGGACATTCTGGAAGAATGTGTCCTGGTTTCCTGCAACCATAGTAAACAATTTCCATAGTAGGTGGTTTGTCATACCTTGGTTTGTCCTTGTTTCTCAAAAATCTTCTCCTGAAGTCTTTCCTGGAAATTTTGTAAAATCTTTTTTCCAATATACTCATGAGTTCTTCATTCTCTGGAAGTTGTCCTTCCTCTTTAGTTGCTTAGAAAACAATACTCTTGTCCTTATTTACTGAGGATAAGGTCATTTGTTCAGCTTATCTTGTTTTTATGAGCTACTCATATGATTTAAGCTTGCCAAACAAAGTTTATGTTGAAATTTCATTCACACTTCTGCCTTCTCTAATTGGCCAAATTCTTGAATCTCATGTGCTACTAAAATACATGAGATTATTGTCATTCACTTTTGTTAATGTGATGTCTTTTTACAAAGTTTCTAGTTCATTAATTATGAAATTGAGTCTTGTATACATATCAGCAACAGATTCAGTTTCTCCTTTTTTGAAATTCTCATGTTGAGAAATCAGGTGAGATCTTTTATTGTATCTTTCATCTAAAGATCCAGCTACCATTGCAGTGAGGGAGTCCTAGATATCTTTTGCTGAGGTGCATTCAGCAACCTTCTGAAAAATATCATCAGACATTGTTTGGGCTAGTATATTCATAGCCTTGGCATCAATAGTTTTTGCATATCTCTAAGCCTCTATCCATTCTGGAGGTGGTGTAGCACTAGTGCTTGTTGATGCCAGTGGTAGAGGTGGACCTATCAAAATTGAATTTTAGATATCTTCATCAATAGGATTCATATATAACCTAATCCTTGCCCGCTATAGTGTAAACTTATTAAGATTACAAATAGGAGGTCTAGTGCACGAGTACTCCTTATTTTGTACCATTATAAATTTAACAGTGATCTAAAAACAAACTTCTAGGAAAAATAAGATCTATCAGGATCTGTTGTTTCAGGTGTTAGCCGGTAAAACCACTAACTTGGCTCTTATACCAATTGAAAGTGGATAGATCTAACTTTACTTTAGAGGGGGTGGGGGTGGGTGAAAAGAGTATATTAAAAAAAACTTTAGTTTGTTTTATAGCTATTTTAAAAATCATGATAAATATAAATATAAATATATATATATATATGATATTCACATCACAGAAAAAAAATAATCAATCACAGACGACAAAAGGATTTTATAGTAGTTTTCCAATAAATCTGGGTACATCTACTCTTCTACCACCCTAGTAGGAATCCACTATAGGTTTTTGATCAGGTGCTTGGTCACTAGAAAATCTATTTTCTATGGGAGATCTAACAACTCTTTGGGCTTTTGATTAGGTACCCAAAAACCAAACTTAAGACTTTTGACTGAGTGACTTATGAATGAAGTGTTAACTTTTGAAGGGAGTTAGAACCCTGTACACAGTTTAAGAATAAACTAAAGAGTTAGATGTTGTCTTCTTTGTCAACAATCTCTGAGAAGACTTTGTGGATGATGTAGCAAAAAGCTCCCCCTAATTTGAATATAGATTGTGGTCAAGGGTGGAGACCTTTCTTCAGGGTGAAGGCATTCTTGTGTGTTGTTAGTCTCCAGTTGATATTTCAGACAGATATGAATTATGATGTCTCTTAAGAAGAGTTTGAAGTTGAAGATCTGTATATCTCAAAATCTCTGTATTTCCAAATCTTGTCTAGCAGCAATGTTCTACAGATATATATATATATATATATATATATATATATATATATATATATATATATATATATATATATATATATATATGTGTGGGTGTGTATATATATATATATATATTGTCACGGAAGAATTCAATATTTGAAATCAAACGATTCTTGGAACGTTTGAAGAATCCCTTGAGAATTTGTAACGGCCTTGGAATTAAATAGATTTAAAACTCTGTGATAAATGCATATTTAACGATTCCTTAAATTGCTATATTCAATAGAATATTTATCATTAAACATCAGAGCTTTATTCTGATGGTTATCAACTATTTTGAAAATATTCTGGCTTCTGTTAATATAGAAACTGTCTGATTCGTCGAACTCAGCAAGTATTTCATCGACCTGAGCTTGGCTTTCATTGAACTGAGCATTCACGGTCTGAACTTCTACTTTCGTCGAGCTGAGTTCTGAGTTCGTCGAATTGAGCTTAGAGTTCGTCGAACAAATATCATAGTTTGTCAAACTATGCTTAGATTTTGAGATCTGAGATAGTCGAAGTGAGTTCAGAGTTTGTCGAACTAAGCATCTCTTGAATTCCTTCTGAAACAACTCTGGAAATAAAATATGACCCTAGTCTATTCAAGTTGGGTCAAAATAAAAATACTAATAGTAATCCTAGCACAAATCAGTAATAAGGAGTTCCAACACCTATCTCGGGAAAGAGAGAAGTGTTCATCCTTCTTTAAAGTGTTGTGTGACAGCCATCACTTTGAGTGGTGTTATGAATGTGAGGAGGCTTTTATTCTTTGAAGTGGCAACTCACCAAAGATCAGCTACTACAAGGGTTAAGGGAAGGGGAGAAACTTTCTTTGTTTAACGCCCCAAGTTTCCCATAGCTAGGAGTTTGGTTCTGTGAGCTACTGCCTGTCAATTTGGTTATCACCAGTGATTGTGTTGCGGAACTTGTGTAGGAGTTCTCTGTAAGATACTGCATGACACTAGGAGGATACTGCGCGGCGATAACAATCAAAGCAGAAGATGCAAGGAAGCAGCCAATGGAATCGCACGACGATACTACGTTACTGCGTCGTGGTATGTTGCTCAATTTAATTGGTTGAGTTTTCGGTGAAATACCACACAATGGTAACGTTAGCATTGGAGGTAGCAGGGTCGATTATTTTAGTAAAGCTCTCGGTAAGTTAACGCTCGGTGGAAGCAGAGTAGTTACCTTGCAGTGTTAGCAGGGCAGTTATGGCGCGGCCACATGTTGGCCTACGATAGGAGATTTTGAACTAAACATATTGAAATAAAATATCATTTTTTAGGGAGCATGTAGAGAAAGAAGATATTTTACTAGAATATGTTAAAACTGATAATCAACTAGCTGATATGTATACTAAGCCCCTAGAAGAAACTAAGTTTAATAGGTTTAAAATTGAACTAGGTATGATAAACTTAGATTAAGTTTATAGAAATGGCTAAGTAAAAAGGTGTCGACACACAAAGATATCTGTGTCGACACAGAAACTTGGTGTCGACACTTCAGTGAAAAGGTGTCGACACATCTAGGAAGGTGGTGTCGACACTTCAGAAAATTAGTGTCGACACATGACAAGTAGGTGTCGATACATCCAAGGTGGTGTCGACACTTAAGCTTTACTCAGAATTCTCTATGTAAAGTCTCGACTAAATGTCGAGTTATGTGGTGTCGACACATAAACAAGTGTCGATACATATATCTATTGACTAAACTTGTGTCGACACATATGTGTCGAGACATTATAAGTCAGTGTCGACACTTATCGACAGTGTCGACACAATTTAAGTTAGCTGCCCGCCTTTTCATCTTCAAACCTAGAAAGGTATAAATAGGATTTTGCCTTTGTCTGTCGACACGCTTTCAAAAGTTTCGAGACCAAACTTGTGTGTCAACACCTCTCTTCTCTCCAGTCAAATTCTTCAAACCCTAATGGCGCCAAAGCTCGCGGAGAACGTCAATGAAGGCTATGAACTGGTGCGACAAGCGTTTGAGGATGCAGACCCAGAGATCAAGAGCGTGATAACCCTAGTTGCAGACTCAGGGTTAGAATTCCTTATTTCTGAGCCAACTAAAATCTGGAAGAAGGAAGTTCTAGAATTTCTAAATGGAGCAGAAGTGGACGAATCTGGATACAAGATCAAATCCAGGATTCATGGAGAAAAGGTGCAGGTATCACCTAAAAGTTTGAGGAAAGTACTACAGTTACCAAGAACTAAGGAAGAGGAAGAAGTTACTACTTCTAAAACCAGAGAAGCTTTAACTTGGTATGGACTGGATGCAAAGATGAAAATTGGTTCAGTCTTCAATAGAAAGGGCATGAACAGCCAGGGAAAATTTCTATCTGAAATTGTTGGAAAAGTCATCTTGAGTAAGCCTGGAGGGCATGATAGGGTATCAGCCCATATGTTCAGCATTATGACCAGGATAATCTTCAGCCTAAAAACAGATTGGTCTGTAGTAGTCTTTGAAAAGATCAAAGAAAGTCTGAAGAAGCCAAACTTGGGTAGGATCTTAAGTCTATACCTTGCTGGTATTATACCAGAAGTTATGAGTCAAGCTGCTGGGAGTAAAATCAACCACATGAGGAAAATGGACATGAGGATATTCTCCAGGTGGGACAGAGTTTTGACTAAGGAGATGCCTACTCCTGAGAAGGAAACTCCACTGAAGAAGAAGAAGAAAACTGCCCCAGTGGCTCAAGTGTCCTCTAGCAGCTCTGATAGTGAAGAGCAAGTTGTCTTCACACCAGATGAGAATGAAGAAGGAGATGCTGGGAAGTCTCCAGCTCCACAAGTGACTGTAGAAAGGCAGGGGGAGCTACCACCAGCTAGCCCTTTACACCAGGATTCAGTGCAGGGGGAGCCACTAGTTGTGGAAGAGCCCACTCCTCTTGAGATTGAGCAAGCTACAAACATAATTCTAGATGTAATCACTGAGCTTAATGCTTTAGATTTTCCTTTAGAGGATACTGATTTGTCTGATGTTTATCAGCAACCACAGATTCATAGTCAAGTCCCAGATGTTATCATAGAAGACACTTCTGTTACAGCTCAAATTGTATCTGATCCAGTGGTAGATGAGCAAAGAATTTCTCCTGCCCATTCTCCACAAGAAATTACAATGGAAGATTTATTTCTTAATCTAAATCAAGAAGATTTTGACAAGGAAACTGCTGCTGCTGAAGGGGAGAATGCTCCAGTTGAGGGGGAGCAACTATAAATTCATGTTGAAGAGCCTGTAAGGCAAGAACCTGAGAAGCCCAAAGAAGTTGAGGAGCTACCTAAAGAGAGGGTAGAGATAGCAAGCACATCTGCTTCTGAAGATGAGGAGACAGCAAGAGCTAAGAAAAAGAAATTTCAAGTATTCAAAAGAAGGAGCCAGAGTTATAAGAAGGCATTGCAAACCATAGCTCCACAACCTACAGTACAGCCAGCACCATCAATAGATTACAGTGCTCTTATGGTTGCTATGCAGATAAAGCTTGATGAGCATAGGCAAGCCATTGAGAAATATGTGGATGAAGGGCAAAAATCATTACAGTTTGATTTGGCCCAAGATATAAAGTCTATAAGATTTGAAATGAATCTTAATAAGAAGGAGATGACAGACTGCTTCCATAAGGGAGGGAATGCAGTGGTGTACTTAGCTTCTCATCAAGAGAAAATCAAGGCTCAAGTAGATGACATAGCAATGAAGCAGGGGTATGTTCTTGAGAACTAAATCAAAATGAATGACAATTTGACAAAATCTCACAATGTTATTGTCACAGAGATGAAGAACATTGCTGCTGGCCTGACAACTTCTACTGCTACTGCTATGGCAGATTTTGACAAAGCATTTCAAGAGGAAATAACTGCTGTTAAGACTTCCATTCAAGACTCTCAGAAGATCATCACTAACAAACTCCAAAGGTTGAAACCTTATTTTAAAGATGGAGTCAATTATTTGGATGCCCAAATCAGATTTCAAAAGGATGATTTGAGGGATCACATGGTTAGAGAAGTCATAAAGGGGGAGAGAGTGTTAGTCAAAGCCAGCTTTGATCATGCTAAATGGATTTCTAATTCTATCAGAGCAACTCTTGGATATCCTCCTCTTTGTGATGATGATAATGTGGCAGAATCTGGAGTTAACCCTGCATATCTTGGAGGTGAGCAACCAGAAGTAGCTCAAGTTATCTATCCTCCACCAGATTTTGAGATGGTACATGCTGATATTCAGACCATGTATAGTACACCTGATGGTACTCAGAAGGTTATTCTAGAAAAAGTTGTTCAGCCAGTATCTGAAACTATGCAAGAAGCTATGCAGAAAGAAGAAGAAACTAGATTGTCTAAGAAGAGGTTCAGGGAACAAGCTGAACAAAGACCAGACTTTGAGCAGTGGAGCCCTACTTCAAGAAATATTATCTTAACTGCATGGAAAGCTGCAAAAGATAATATACAAGACAGAAATAAATGGTTTTCTGAACTTGAATGGAGAAAACATGAAACAAGGCAAGAAGCAATAGTCCAATATAGAAGGAAGGCCAAGTTGGGAAAGCTACCTCCTACTGCCCAGGAGCCTAGCAAGTACTTTCCCAAGCCTTATCATTATTTTGAGAGGCAAAAGATCAAAGCTGAAGAGCTAAAGAAGAGGGAGCTTAAAGGGAAAAAGCCTGCTGCTGCTGAAGACACTGAAGCCTCAGTACAAGCCAAAGTACAATCTGGGAAGGGCATAGTAATTAAGGAGGCTGAACAGAAATAGAATTGAAATTTTCTTAAGTTTACTATGTAATCTTTTGATGATAAACATTCTGTAAACTTTTGGAAAATGAATATGACAAGTTATTAGAACAATGTGTTGTGTGATAAATTTGTTGTGTGATGAATTTATTTCATAATTGTTCTGAGATAATGTCTATGTATACATGTGTGATTGATACATGTTTATGTTTGCCCTGATTTATAATCCTGCTTTACATCATTTTGTAATTTTATTATGAATGGTGTATATCATTGACTAAGGGTTATGACTTCTCCAAATAGGGGGAGATTGTTGGGTACATTGGTTCTAATGTACCTGATTTGAAGAAGCCTCACCCAACTCAATGATATACATCAAAATGTATTTGATGTGTTTTGAGTTACCTTGTGCAGGTTAAGTATTTGCGGGAAAGAAGAAAAAGTTTCTAAGTCCATGTGTCGACACCCAGGAGAAAGTGTCGACACTTAAGAAGACTTGTGTCGACACCCAGGCAAGCAGTGTCGACACTTGGAGTCATTATGTCGACACCAGGGATGCTGAGTCGACACCAGAAAGAAAGTGTCGACACAAGGAGCTGCATCGACACTCAATGAAGAAGAGCGCAGTGAAGCAGTGTCGATATATAGCAGTTGTGTCGACACCCAATGAAACTGTGTCTACATCAGAAAGTGTCGACACTTGGAGGCTGTGTCGACACTCAGCAAAAGTCAGCAGAGACTAAGTACAAGTGTCGACACCCAGAACAATGTGTCGACACAAAGCAGAAGAGTCAACACTTGAAGAATGTGTCGACACTCAGCTGAAGACTCAACACTTGAAGAAAGTGTCGACACAAGAAAGAATGTGTCGACACTCAGCTGAAGACTCAACACTTGAAGAAAGTGTCGACACAAGAAAGAATGTGTCGACACTCAGCTGAAGACTCAACACTTGAAGTAAGTGTCGACACCCAGAGCAATGTTTCGATACTCAGCTGAAGACTCAACACTTGAAGAAAGTGTCGACACAAGGAGCTGTGTCGACACTTAGCAAAGTTCAGAAATTTCTAAGTACAAGTGTCGACACTAAGGAAATGTGTCGACACTCAGCCAGAGTCTCAACAGAAGAAGAATGTGTCGACACAAGGATCTTTGTCGACACTCAGCAAGTATCAACACTAAAGACATGTGTCGACACCATGAAGCAGTGTCGACACTAACAAGTTCAACACATTAAGATATGTCGACACAAAGGTGTTGTGTCGACACTTACAAGAAGTCAACAAAGTGCTGAAGAACAAAGTGTTGTGTCGACACTCAATATCAGTGTCGACACATGAAGAAGAAGCTGTGTCGAGATATAAAATCTACAACACAAGGAGTTGTGTCGACACCTTGTAGGCTAGTGTCGACACTTAGACAACTTGTGTCGACACTTGGTCTATAAGTGTCGACACTTAAAGACAGACAGTCTCGACACTTTCAGACAGTAACATAATTTTCAAGAACTGACTGGATGACTTGACAGCTGCCATTCCAGCCGATATACTGCACCTGTCAGAGTTGTCAGAAATCTGTTATGGACCGGACCAGTCGATTACCATGAAGAAGGCCTATAAATAGGCTTATACAGTCTACAGAAACTTTTGTTGAAGTTGTTCAAAAGATCAACACATCAAGTTATACAAAGAAGATCTAGCTATTCCTTGTAGAATCAAGTGAAGAGCTAAGAAGATAGAGAGAGAGAGATCCATCCAAGAAATCAGCCGTTGGGACCAGGCTGAGAAGAAGGGTTCAGATTTGTTCTGAATCTTAAGTAGCAGAGATCAAGGATCAACTGCAGAGGAGGTCAATCTTATTGAGTTCTACATTCAAGAAGCTTTGAAGAAAGCCAAGTCAGATTGATTTCATCTGAGTTCTTCCAAGAACTCATCAAGAAACTCACAACTCTTCTCTCTTGTTCCTGAGTTGATTGAGTATATATTTTGTATTCAAATTATCTTGTAGGATCCTTAGGGATCTGAGTCTTGTAAGCCTGTAATTATAAAGGCTGAGTGTAGGGCTTGAGTGCCTGAGTGTAGGAGATTGAAATCTCTGAGTGTAGGCCTGTTGTGGCTAAGTGTAGGCCTTGGTGGCTGAGTGTAGGCCTTGGTGGCTGAGTGTAGGCTTTGTAAAGAACCTGAGTAGTAGGGCCTTGGGCCTGAGGTGTAGGAACCCGTGTTGTGGGTTCTGAGTGTAAGATCTGAGGATCTAAGATAGTGGAGAAGTTGGGCCGAATCTAGTACACTGCTAGATAGGCGAAGGGGGAAGTGGATGTACCCAAACCATGGGGAACCACTATAAAACTGTGTGTCTACTGTGTGCTGTGGAATTCTGTGATTGCTGAATGTGTGTTGTGATAAAGTAGATAGAATTCTGTGTTAGATTCTATATTCTGCCTTAAAACGTTAAAAAGATTCAAGTCACCTATTCACCCCCCCCCCCCCCTCTAGATGTTTAGGTACAATATCTTTCAGTAACCATAGTTCCTGAGTCCATTGATGCTAAAGATCACGGCAGTGAACCGGTCGCATAAGTAATATAAAATGGGGGTTTTCCCAAGTATCTATCTCACAAGAAACACAGTAAGGTGGAGTTAATTTCGAGGTGGACTTGAGATTGAAGTCCTCAGGTCGGAGCTAACTAAGGGGGGGTTTTGATGTTTGCGGAAACAGAAAATAAAAGGATAACAACTACTCCTATGCAACGCCGCTATGCGATGCTTCGCCAGGTGAGATGGAACACTAGTCGGGCCGCTATGCACCGAATCACTAGGCGGATGGACGCGAAGGCTAGCGGATGAGGTGGTTAGAATGGCAGAATGAGGGTCGTGAGCACCTCTTCGCTACGCACGCCACTAGCAATTGCTAGTGCGGCAAGGGTGGATGGTGGTGGATGAAATATGGCGCAACTCAAGCAAATAACGAAAACATACAAAATCACATAGACATGATAATATTAAATCATTTTACAAACTAAGCATACTTCATCAATATAAATAAAGTTAAACACCAATATTCAACAATAAAGCAAGAACAAGTCAAGAGATCGACCGAATCCGAAGTCTTGTCGAGGATTCACGGTTGGAATCGTCGGGTTGTCATTCCGCGTCCAAGCTCGGTCCTCAACTGCGTCCGGGGTAGAGAAGGGTTGTCAGCACCTTCCAATGGCCAGTCTTCTTCATCTCATGATAGCGGACGAAGTTTGGTAGCTTTCCTTTGCTTGATGGCTATGGCGTCAAACCCTACTTGAAGCTCACGGATGAAGGAGAAGGCCGAGAGGAAGCTCCGGCTCGGATTTGGCGGTGAAAGCTTGCTCGGAGCACCTCCCTAGGGTGGAAGATGAAGGGGAACGGCGGAGAAGGCGGAAAATGGCGGAGAAATGTCGAGCTCTGGATCCTCTCCTGAATTAGGGCGAGACCTGCACTATTTATACAAAGCAGAAATGAACAATGCACATGATCACAAGCGCACGAGCAGTGGTCGTGCGCACTATGTTCGGTGCTCGTGCGCACTGCCATGGAAGATCAGGAAGAAGAACTGGGATAACGCGCACGAACAGTGGCGTACAACCAGTGGTCGTGAGCACTAAGTCCAATGGTCGTGCGATTACCCCAGACAGGACTCCAGAAAAGAGGAATCAATCCACACGATCAGTGGCGCACGACCGGTGGTCGTGCGCATTATGTCCAGTGGTCGTGCGCTTATCCCAGGCTGATTCTGGAAACGAAGAGTAGTGCGCACGATTAGGGGCGCACGACCAGTGGTCGTGCGCATTAGATCCCATGATCGAGCGCAGTATTCCTGTTTCACAACCATCCCGGAACAAGCACACGACCCCTATACCGAAAGAAAAACCCAATCACTGATATGTGCAGACATTGCAGGCAATCACAATAAGGAGTGCAAACAATAGAAGTAACAAAATACACAACCACAGGCATAAATGTGCACTTCCTATGGAAATAATGATTAGATGGAATAGGAACGATAAAGAACTAAAAGTGAAGTGCAAACGCGTTAAAACTAACCCAGATGAGTCCGAAAATAGGAATATAAAGTGGACTCATCACACCCCCAAACTTAACTGTTTACGCGTCCCGAGCAAACAAAATCTAAGCAGATAGGGAAAAATACTAGTTAATAAAGAAATTGTGATACAGAGTACCATGCGAAGTCGCATGCTCGCACACGTAAAAATATAATAGAAGAAATTTCTAAGTATGCAAAATAGTTTATATTTTTCACAATACGTATCAACATTTTATTATTACTCAAAAATGGAATCACGGTGAATCATCCGGTCATGCATAGGGAGAAAGTAGACTAATCGCTAGACGAGTATTGCCAAAGATCAGGGCTTGGGATAACCTCCAAAGAAATCCACCAATGTCGGTGACCATATGCTTGCCCTTTCGCATTCTCTCCACGGCACTGGTTTGGTCCACACATGAATCAGTAGGACTTGAGGTGAAGAGATGCAGCTTGGGTTTCGGTGAGGTAAACAATGATAAACAGCAAGGCTATGCACCTAACCCAAATGAGCTATCATAAAAAGAATCCCTCTACTAAGAAAAATACACGTGAGTACACCACACCCCCAGACTTAATTTTTCAAATATGGGTGTGTACCGCCTACTCCAAATACATTCTCATTTCCAAAATGATTTTCAATTAAAACTTTTTCTTTTCACTTTTGTTTTTTTTTCTTTACAAATATTTTTTTTGTTTTCTTTATTCAAATCATCTTTTTATTTTTGCAATTTCAGCAAATATAACATTGGAGCACATCCACATAATCACAAGTAAAATCACCACATCACACCCCAACATTAAAATGTAAACACTAAAGCTCAACTTGGGTGTGCGACTAGGATTGGCTATGAGGCTTTGGTGAAATCATGGTGGAGCTGAATCAAAAGGATGGGTAGGCACAATGGGGCTAGCGAGGATAAGACGTCAGGAACGGTATAAAGCTCAACTGGGCCAAAATCATGGCCTACATCACGCTCATGCATGACTAACCTATACCCATTCTTCAAGAATAGCTTGGGGCAAGTTCTTAGCCAACGAGAAAGACTATCCCTCCTCCCGACTCGAGCAATACGAACCTAATGACCGTCTACACACATCCCTAAGCTACCGTCGGATTCACACCGGATTCACCAACTTTTGAGTAGAATAAAAAGTCTTTACGAATATAGAAAGATATAAAACTATAAGCATACAGAAAAATTAAATCTACTCGAATTTCTACACGAGACGAGAGCAGTTAACAAGGAGAACAGCAAGGTCAACATTTTACTCCGTCTCACAATCCTATATTAGCACCATAATTTTCCCAAATCATACAAAAGAAACGAGTTTAACTCGCAGCACGCAAAAAGCTAAGCACGCGCTCATGTGGGTGCTGTGGTGTGCAGTTCAATGAACTAATCAAAATAAAACTATAAAATCTTCTAGTATGCACATGAGATATGCACGTGCAAAAGGTAACAAAACTGACTCTCCCCCAGACTTAAACTAAACTACACATCATATGATAGAGAAATTAAAATCATAAAGATCTAAGGGAAGAGGTTACCCAATGCTCAGCCAGTGAGCAAACCAAAAGACGCGTGTAATCCTGAAGCAGGTCCGCCATACGAAGAATCACAACCCCGCCAATGCAATTTTTTATGAATACCTGCAGGGGTGAGCTCCGCAAAAACAAAAGAAAAATATACAAAAAGAAATGCTAAAACTAAAATAGACATGAAAAATAAAATGCAGAAAATGAAAGATAAGTACTGGGGTTATTGTCATCCCAGCACGACTTATTCGGCTACGAAAAGGTTCTAGCTAATGGGCCTATGAAATAAAAAGTGCACAGGTAACTGGCCTAATATCCGTTTCGGTAACGGGTACCGATGCGGTGATAGAGCAGTTACCCCTCTACCTAAATAGTAATACCTGCCAAACACAGGTAGAGGAAATAGGAAGTAAGAAGAGGAGTGATGGTCCTCACTCTTCTCACCACAAAATGAATCCATGCCCAGCAAGGTATCGTCTATCATAGGCCCTGCAGGAGGCGGTGGCAGCGGCATGAGCACAAAGCTCATCGTCATCCCAACGTACCTGTGGAGACTCATCCTGCACAGTCTCAGATAAGGAAGGGGGATCAAGTAATAAAAGAGAAGAAGAACTAAAATAATCAGAAAATGGGAGAGTGATCCCGGTCTCACTCTCAGTAGGATCCAAGCAGAGATCATCGTCAGTATCATACAAGTCATACTGAGGGGAATCCGAGAACTCGAGGTCCGCGGTGGTAAGAGGAACGGCCTCATCCAATAAGGAGGTGCAAACCTCCGCATCAGAAAGGGAATATTCCTCATCCCACCGGGGTGCGTAAAAGTGTTCCGAAGATCCACCTTCTCCATCGGAGATAGAGGAATCATCATCCCACTTCGGCGCAACCTCGGGCACCGAATCATCAACAAATGCGGCATCATCAACCGACTCACACAAAAATAGAGTAGCATAATCCGGCAAAAATTGTGGAGGGGCAAGGCTGCTCTCAAAATCAAGCACTGAATGAGCAGGCCCCCTCGCACAGTCATTCGCAGACGCCATGAGTTCCTGCTCCTCTTTTTGTTGGCTAACACCATAGTGATCATCATCACTCAAGAAAAGCTTGTAAAAAGGGATCGAGGGACCCATGAAAGAGTTGTATGCGGCTAGAGATTCTTCAGTAATCTCAACGGGTAAAGAATGAGCAAAGTGCGTTATGTCAGTGTATGGGCCAGGCAACACCCTGGTAGGCCTGTCCACAACAGTCTTCCGCGAACGGGAGGTTGTTGTCCACACTCCCTCAAAGGGAGAAGGCTATCACAAACGAGGGCAATCCTTCAACATGTGGCCCACACCTTGACATAACAAACACCGAATGCAATGCTCGGCATTCATAACATCAATGGCATCGATGGATCGGCGCAAAGTGTCAAGGATACGGCACTCAACATCAGGATCCATCACGAACAAAAATAAGTGCTGAAAAAGTGCTACTCAGCCAAAATAAAAATAGCACGGATCTGCTATCTAAATCAAAAATAAGAAAAGGGCAAAAAGAAATAAGCAAAATAAAAATTATAATAGCCAAAGAAAATAAAAAAAAATGATATGCACAAATGGAAAAGGGCTTCAATCTTTTATCTCCCTCTCCACAAACTCACACGACTGTGTTCCCCGGCAACGGAGACAAAAACTTGATGCTAAAGATCACGGTAGTGAACCGGTCGCACAAGTAATATAAAATGGGGGTTTTCCCAAGTATCGATCTCACAAGGAACACAGTAAGGTGGAGTTAATTTCGAGGACTTGAGATTGAAGTCCTCAGGTCGGAGCTAACTAAGGGGGGGGGGGGGGGTTTGATGTTTGCGGAAACAGAAAATAAAAGGCTAACAACTACTCCTATGCAACGCCGCTACGCGATGCTTCGCCAGGCGGGATGGAAGACTAGTCGGGCCGCTATGCACCGAATCACTAGGCGGATGGACGAGAAGGCTAGCGGATGAGGTGGTTAGAATGGCAGAATGAGGGTCGTGAGCACCTCTTCGCTACGCAAGCCACTAGCAATTGCTAGTGCGGCAAGGGTGGATGGTGGTGGATGGAATATGGCGCAACTCAAGCAAATAACGAAAACATACAAAATCACATAGACATGATTGTATTAAATCGTTTTACAAACTAAGCATACTTCATCAATATAAATAAAATTAAACACCAATATTCAACAATAAAGCAAGAACAAGTCAAGAGATCGACCGAATCCGAAGTCTTGCTGAGGATTCACGGTTGGAATCGTCGGGTTGTCATTCCGCGTCCAAGCTCGGTCCTCAACTGCGTCCGGGGTAGAGAAGGGCTGTCACCACCTTCCAATGGCCCGTCTTCTTCGTCTCACGATAGCGGACGAAGTTTGCTAGCTTTCCTTTGCTTGATGGCTATGGTGTCAAACCCTACTTGAAGCTCACGATGAAGGAGAAGGCCGAGAGGAAGCTCCGGCTCGGATTTGGCAGTGAATGCTTGCCCGGAGCACCTCCCTAGGGTGGAAGATGATGGGGAACGGGGGAGAAGGCAGAAAACGGCGGAGAAATGTCGAGCTCCGGATCCTCTCCCGAATTAGGGCGAGACCTGCACTATTTATACAAAGCAGAAATGAACAATGCGCACGATCACAGGCGCACGACCAGTGGTCGTGCGCACTACGTCCGGTGGTCGTGCGCACTGGCATGGAAGATCAGGAAGAAGAACTGGGATAATGCGTACGAACAGTGGCGTACAACCAGTGGTCGTGCGCACTAAGTCCAATGGTCTTGCAATTACCCTAGACAGGACTCCAGAAAAGAGGAATCAATGCACACGATCTGTGGCGCACGACCGGTGGTCGTGCGCATTATGTAAAGTGGTCGTGCGCTTATCCCAGGCTGATTCTGGAAACAAAGAGTAGGGCGCACGATCAGGGGCGCACGACCAGTGGTCGTGCGCATTAGATCCCATGATCGTGCGCAGTATTCCTGTTTCACAACCATCCCGGAACACGCACACGACCCCTGTACCGAAAGGAAAAACCAATCACTGATATGTGCAGACATTCCAGGCAATCACAAAAAGGAGTGCAAATAATAAAAGTAACAAAATACACAACCACAGACATAAATGTGCACTTCCTATGGAAATAATGATTAGATGAAATAGGAACGATAAAGAACTAAAAGTGAAGTGTAAACGCGTTAAAACTAACCCAGATGAGTCCGAAAATAGGTATATAAAGTGGACTCATCAGCCATTGACGATCTTGAAAAACTTTTTTGAAGCTGTCAGCTATAGTGTCTCTTGATCCTTGCTTAAATACTTCGTACTCTTGATTCAGTAAAGATCTTCGATAGTATCGAACTTCCTAAATCCCTTCCATCAGGACTACTAAGCAATCCCACATTTCCTTGACAACTTGCAATGGAATAAGTTTTGGAGCATAGAGTCGTCCACTACACTTGCTATGATGTTCTTTGCTTTCTTATCCGAGGAGACCAAGGCGATTTCATCCTTGGTTAGGTCCATAATTTTCTTGGGGATCATAATCGCCGGATTAAATGCTGAAGCTTTAGTAGGTATATGTGGACCATCTTCCACTATCTGAAAAATTCTTGGATCAGCAGCTTCCATGAAGAACCTTACTCTTTCTTTATACATTGAAAAGTTCTGTTTTGTGCATACAGGCAGCTTCATAGATGACATGTCCTTTCCTCTGTCCATGGTAAATATGTGGAATCTCTGAATGCTAGATCAGGGAACTTGTTCAAGGTGTTAGCATTATCGAACAAAAATGCCCCGCTGATAGCAAATGAATGTATTTAGCGTATACCTAAATCACCTAGAGGAGGTGAATAGGTGATGTTTCTATCTTTTTGCAGAATTAAAAATCACTTAAAAATTAAGCACACAAAAACAGAGATTTTATAGTGGTTCCTCGAGTTGGGTACGTCCACTTTCCCACCTCGCCTATCTACCACAAAAGGCTAGATTCGGTTACTTCACAAAACGCAGATTTCATCAAATATTACACCTCGGATCCACAACTCCTACAACTCGGAGATGATGATCCTACCACTCGATACACAACCGAATCTATGTACTCGATCCAAAAACAGATCTACTACTCGATCTACAAACAGATCTACTCACTCGATCCACTGACAGATCTGTAGATTTGGAAAAACTTCTCCTACAAGAGTAAAAAAAATTCAGAACAATTATTACAAATAATCCTTTTCAAGATCTGAAAACTTCAGTCCTCCCTTCTTCGAAAAAGGTTGATCTTGATTTCACTTGGAGAACAAGGGGAAACCTGAAATATTTCAGAGATCTTAAAACTTGCGTCGTCAATCGACATGATCTGGAGAAGTGTAGAACAGTAGGAGATAATCGATCCAGATGCATATATCGATAAAGAACTATTTTACACAGCAAGTTGACGAGCGGCCGATCGGAAATCTCGAAAACCTGGAGAGAGCGGCCGACGACTTGTCTACTTTGGAAAGTTCTTGTCGATTCAAAATGTTAGAAAATGCACGAATAGGATGGAAGAAAAAATCCATTGGTATTTATAGACATTCTCCTTCCAATGGTATAAAAGAAATTTCCAAAAATGAAAGGCGAAATTTTTTGTGCATGGCCGACAGAAACCCATCCCTAGTTTTTGAAATTTTCAGAAAAATGACGTAAGTCATATTCGCCGAGTATCAAGTTTCATATTGATACTCGCCAAATACATCTTAATATACGATGAATTTGAAATAGCCAAATCATCCCAGACTGGTTGGTCACTCGACACCATGACGACAAGTTATACTCGAAGAATTCGTCGAGTATCACCAGGCATACTCGATGAATTTGTCGAGTATCGATCAATAGACTCGACGCCCTAAATGTCTTTACTCGATGAATTAGACTTGGAAAAATCTAAAGAAGTAGTGTCGATTGACTCGATGAATCTGGCGTGTATCGCTTAGCATATTCGACGAATTCGACAAGGATGCACGACAATACTCAGCAAATTTAACTTGACAAATTTTTCACTACTCCAATGAATTTACCATATGTATATACGACGAATTCAACGTGTATTGACAAATATACTCGACGAATTCGGCGTGTATCAATGACGATGCTCGACGTGTACTCTTAACCATACTCGCCGAATTTTACTTAGGTAAAATTCCTATTTTCCCTGGTCTAACCCTTGACCATCCTTAAGCCTTCTCCTATACTTGGGATAGAACCCAATAGACAGATTACATGTGAGTCAACACTTTGGCCTACACAATGAGGAATTACATTGTGTAGTCCTGTGTTTACTTACCCACTATAACTTGACATTGGTATGTACTTAGCATTGTAGACCTGCAAGTGCATATCTAAAAAGTAGCATGAAATACAATGTCAATTTTTCTTAGCTTGACTGGACCCTTCTTCAAATCAGGGTTATTGTGGATACAAAACCCAACAAGGGATATTTGTTGGGTACAACAAACACAGTAGTGCATATAGGATCTACAACTTGACAAGTTAAGTTGTAGAAAATTCAGTTCATGTTTTCTTTGATGAATCAAACATGATTAACAGTGAGCTTCCTAGCTCTTCTTTTAGTTCTATAAACATAGAGAAAGTGATGGATAAGCTGTCCATCAAGGAAGATGATCCAGCATTCCAAGATAAGGATAAAGATGAGTGCTGTTTAGAGGAAGCACAAGACTTACAAGTTGTGAATGAAGAACAGATAACTGAAGACAAAGAAGAATAGCAAGCTGAAGCTCGACTGCCTCCAGCAGTCAGGCATCTGAGAGATCATCCAGCCCACCAGATCATTGGGGAGGAAAGCCAAGGAGTAATGACAAGAAGCAGGAGTCTAAATATAGTCTTATACTCAAGTTTTCTATAGAGCCCAAGAAATTTGAAGAGGCCAACATAGACAAATATCATATTGGTGCAATGCAAGAGGAACTGAACCAGTTCAAGAGATATAAGGTCTGGAATCTGGTTTCCCGACCACAAGGACATAATGTCATTGGAGTCAGTTAGATCTATAGGAACAAACATGATGAAAATGGCATTATAGTTAAAAATAAGGCTAGACTGGTGGCTAAAGGATACATGTAAGAAGAAGGAATAGATATTAATCAGAAATTTGCCTAGCAGCCAGATTGGAAGCTATATAACTCTTCCTTGCATTTACTGCCAACCAAGGATTCAAAGTCTACCAGATGGATGTGAAGTCAACCTTTCTAAATGAGGACTTTAATGAAGAGGTCTATGTTGAACAACCCTTAAGATTTGTTTATTCTAACTTACTTGATTTTATTTATAGACTTATGAAAGCTCTATATAGGTTGAAGCAAGACCCTGGAGCATGGTATGAGACTTTATCTAGTTTCCTTGTTGAGAACAAATTCTCATGAGAGAAAATAGGCAAGTCCCAATTCCTAAGGGAATCTAAGGGCAGGATCATCCTAATCCAGATATATGTTGATGATATTATCTTTGGATCTACAGATGACAAGCTTTGAAAGAAGTTTCCAAAACTTATGCAAGGGAAGTTTGAAATAAGCAGTTTGGGTGAGCTCAAGTTCTTCTTGGGACTCCAAGTTAGGTAAACTGATGATTTCTTGTCCATATCCCAGTCAAAGTACACCAGGGAGTTAATTAAAAAATAAGGTATGGAGAGTGCCTCCACCATGAAAACTCCTATGTGGTCAAGTATGCTTGTAATCAAAGATGTAGCAGGGAAACCTGTTGATGGGACTTTGTATAGAGGGATAATTGGCTCCCGTCTATATCGTAGTGTCAGTAGGTATGACATCATGTATGCTACATGTGCCTATGCTAGGTATTAGGCCTGCCCTAAAGAAACTCACAACACTACTGCAAAAAGGATATTGAGAAATCTTAAAAGCACCCCAGATCTTGGCCTATAGTACCCTAGAAATAGGGATTTTGAACTAATAGGCTATTCAGATGCAAATTTTGCAGGCTGCAAAGAGGACTGGGTAAGCATTTCAGGATCCTGTCAGTTCTTTGGTATGAGACTAGTATTTTGAAGCAGCAAGAAACAAACAAGTGTGGCAATCTCAAATACAGAGTCAGAGTATATTTCGGCAGGTAGCTGCTGTGCTCAATTGTTGTGAATCCAACATCAGCTCCAGGATTATAACCTCCAGATAAGTAGAACTCCTCTTTATTGTGATTCTACTTGTGCTATTTCTATTACTAGGAATCTTATCTCACACACTAGAACTAAGCACATAGAAATTAGATATCATTTTATTAGGGAGCATGTGGAAAAGGAAGACATCAGTCTAGAGTTTGTCCCCACAGATAACCTAGTGTCTAATATCTTCACCAAGCCAATGGATGAAGCAAAGTTTAACACCTTCAAGTTTGAGTTGGGTATGTTGAACTTAGCATAACTTCAATTACCCCCTAGGATATTTTGGTGAAGGATTTGTTCTTCGTGCATGTGATGAAGACCAAAAGTGGTAATGGAGACAAAAGTGTCTATCAGGAACATGATGATAGAAGATTCTCCTATTGAGGGGTAGCAAGTCTAGCAGCTGCAGGAGGAAATTGAGGCTCAAGAAGAGAGAAAGCTGGCAGCTTCCCCAGTGGTATCATCTACAATCAACTAGGGGAGAAGACAATCAAGACAGACCTGCTCCTCCCCGACTATTCAGAGGTCAAAAATGGGAGAGAAGAGATTGTTGGGTGAGAAGAGATTGATCAAGTAGCATCAAATTAATCAAGTAATCAAGTGCATCAAGGGAAAAGAAGATGATCAATGTCATAAAGTAAATGCAGGTGGAGAAATATATGTCCCCATACAGTGTTATAGGGTGAAGGTAACTAAGGCCTGAAGTGGCATCACATACCTTGTAGCAATTCAGGGTGAGTAGGTGTTACTCACCATACATGTAGGGAGTGTGGTAATCTTCCTAGATCTGTTCTATCTTTATAGTATATTTTGTTGTTGCATATGTTGTGCATATCATTGACTATGAAAGTTGATAGTGAGTTTTGACTTCTTCAAATAGGGGGAGATTGTTGGGTTTATTGATCCCAATGTCCCAGATTTGTAAGAAGTCAAACAAGTTAATGACACAAACATATTTATATTTGATGTGTGTTCAAGTTCATGTATGCAGGATAGTCCTGGTCACATTGATTGGACAGGTGGACACAAAGAAGGACACTTGAAAGGTAGGAAATTACCTAAGTCCACATGCGTTGAGTGAAGATAGTTTACTCAACACCATAACACAAAAGGAGCTGAATATAGCAGTATCTGTCAAAACCTCAATAATGGAAGACAAAAATGTAATTGAGTCCACAAGCATTGAGTGATGTCAACTCACACAACGCCAGGCATCAAATTCGTCGAGTAAAGCTGCCTCAGTCAAAGCCACGGAGTTTCTTGTAAAGATAAATAAGCTAAGTACAAATGCGTTGAGTGAAGCCAGTTCACTCAACGCCAAACAACAAATAAAGTTGAGACAAGCTCACGTAGTAAAAGAAAGAGAGATTCTGTCAAAGGAAAAACTTCTAAGTCCAAAAGCATTGAGTGAAGCCAGTTCACTCAACGCCATGCTGATTCTATAAAAGCCCAAGAAGAAAAACAGAAGAAAATCTGTTCAAGTACAAATGCGTTGAGTAAAGCCAGTTCACTCAATGCCAAATAACAGTAAGCATTGAGACAGGTTTGGACTGTTAAAGCCAGAAAAGAAACTGGAATTTTACTAAGTCCAGAACTTTGAGTGAAGCCAGTTCACTCAACGCCTTGTAAAAAGATGAGGCTGAGGAAGGAAGCATTGAGTGAATTCAACACACTCAACGCCTCCATTCAGAAGAAAAGTTTCTAAGTACAGAAGCTTGAGTGAAGCCAGTTCACTCAACGCCTCAGTAGTTGGCAGAGTTCAGAAGAAGCTAAGGCTAATGGAGTTGAGTGAAGGCCAACCACTCAACGCTTTCAACTCCATGGATGCAGAAAGCACTGAAGAATAAGCTAAGTCCAGAATCGTTGAGCGAAGGCCATTAACTCAATACCACTGAATTCCTGAATTGATTCTAAGAAATTTTCTAAGTCCAGAATGGGCGACGTCAGCAGAAAACAATAAGGTCAACGCAGTTCAAATTGTTTGTAGGAAAGCTGCACTATGCCTTTTATGACACCTACGGGCAACTGTTGTGTTTTTCTGCAAACGGAAGGTGGTATATCATACTATTTAGGCGGGACCCATAGTACAAAGAGTTGTTGATCAGTTGACTATAAAAGGATAATATTGTCAATGGCAACCCGATGATCGGCTAGGCTCCAACCCTCCCTAAAGGTCCTGTCCTCTTCCTTTTTCTTAGTGGATAGATCCACATCAACTGGCCGCAAGGTTTGGGGCCAATTGGCCCTAGATTGGGTAGGCCAAAATCTTGGCTTTTTCAAGCTTTTCATCCATGCCTAAAACCCGATTTCGGCCACCTCCAGCCTGCCTACCGCTGCCTATCACCGACCACCACCTCAACTAAGTTGGTGGTGGCATTGGCCGGCCAGGGAGGCGCTCAGGTGGCTTGGAAATCACGTCTCAAAATGGCCCAGGGTAAGGAAATCTGAGCCGTTGGCTCAAGGAAGAAGACGATGGGATGTCGTCGATTCTAGCTTTAAGATTCGTGCACTGCCTTTAATAAAAGTGTTTATTATTTCATTTTATTTCATTATCTGTCACACATTATGTAGTAGTTAGATTTAATTATTAAAAATACTTAGATGCATTTTCTGGAAAAATAGTTAACATCAAAGTTGTATTCCTAAAGTCTAGTTTATTGTAAATTAATTTCATCCAATTTGGGTCACTGGTCCGACCACAACACACTAAATGGTGAAAGCTATACCTAGGGTTAACCAGACACAAATATTTGTGCCCCCACTAAACTACTCATCCAAATGACTTAAAAATTAGATGATAGGTTAATCTCATTTATGATTTAATTTCATGTTCTATTAAACTCAAAATCTACCAATATTTTGGTGGTTGACCATTAGGGCCACGATATGACCCTAGTAAACATTTCATCCCATTTGGGGTTGATTTGATTAGGTATTGATGTGACCAAAATTTGGTCCCTAAAGGGTAAATTAGGGCAAATGTGTATTTGACGGGTTGAGTGGCCAATCCTCATCCAAAAGGGATAAAACTTCGGCCACTGCCTAAAAGTCATCTAAAACATCCCCTCAAGAGAATTTGAGTGGTTTGGGATAGAGATGCCCTCAGACCATAGTGTAGGCCCTAGAGTTGAGGTTTGGTGGCAGTCACCTGATCTTTAGGTTTACTGTGTTTGTGATATTTTATATTTGCTGATCCTGTGTTAGATCAGATTATTTTAGGACTATGGTTTATTTATAGCAAAAGTTTTAAAAACCTCAAGATACTCTATTCACCCTTCTACCACCCTGGTAGGAATCCACTCAGGTTTTGATCAGGTGACTGCCACCAATGAGCTTTTGATCAGGTGCTTAAAAACCAAACATCAAGTTTTTTGATCAGGTGACTTGCAACCAGGAATAAATTTTGAAGGGAGTTAAGAACCCTTTATACAGTGGGGGTGAGAGAATGATTTTGTCTTCTATTTGTCAATTACAATTGAGAAAACTTTTGTGGATCTTGATTTTAGCAAAGAGCTCCCCCTGTGATATTGAATGGTTCAGGAAAGATGGAGCTTTACTGCAGGGTAATAGGTCTTCAAACTTGTAGCCTTGACAAGATAGTATCCAGGAACTTCTTGACTAATAGAGTATTAGTTGTCCTCTGAATTATCCTGGGAAGAAGAAGGAACAAGACTCTTGATCTAGAATATATGTTCTTCTTTCTTCTTCAGCTTGCTGATGTTTCTCTGATCTAGGGCTTGTTTCTCTGTATCACTGTATTCTGTATTGCTATGTGATTGTTATGCTATACCAGAGAACTGTGTATTGTCTTGTGTATCCTGTCTTTTTTTTCGAGAAAGGTGAAGAAATACTTTTTATATTTTCCATTTGAAATTTGAATTTCTTCTGCATTCATTGCTGACGGCTTGGAGAATATTTTGCATTGATTGATTTCCCCAACTGTCCCATGAAAAAATGGCAAGCAATAATCCTGATGAAGACCGTAATCAATGCTTGCTTCTAACGGTAATATTTAGAGAATATTTATTCATTGATTACTCAGGAATTATTGCAATAGAAAAGAGACAGAGGGAGGGAAATCTCTAAGTATGGAACTTCACAGAATTCGTCGATCTGTGTCCAGAGTTCGTCGAGCTGAGAAGTCAAGTTCGTCGACCAGATAATAGTTGTTCGTCGAGCTGAGATCCAAGATCGTCGACCTAAGAACTGACAACTGCTTTTTCTAGACCCGTCAATTCTGTGCATCAAGTTCGTCGAGCTGAGAATATAATTTCGTCGACTGAATAACAGTACTCCATGTTTCTTGGACTTGAGAATGTTGAAGTAACATGTCCAGAAATCATCGACCTCAAAACTGGGCTCGTCGACATGAGAACTAGTTTCGTCTAGCTGAGAACTTCTAACTGCTACTTGATAAACTGTAACACCCCCTATCCGTCGCATAGCATATAGCAGTAGGTCCGGCCGGGGCCCGACGCCATATACCACAGACAGACCGGGTGGTTACGTATGGAAACCATCCAACCAATCTCAACGTCCTACACAGAGCATTCTAGCGGAAGCAGTTTATATAGGTTGTAAACAAGAACCCAGCATTAGAGCACGAATGTCCACTATTACAATAATTAGGAATGTATACAAAATACCCAAAATCGGCCTTAAGGCCTTACAGAATGTTTCACTTGAATAATACATGATTTACAAACCTCGGCACGCAGGCCGGTCATACATGAATAAAACAGAAAACATTTCCACTTGGGCCTTCGAGGGCCAGCTTCGCAAAAAGGGCTTTAGCCCGCTATTGACCGCTTGGTCCAGCTGCACCTGCAAGCAACAAACCACCGCACGGTGGCAAACAAGGCAACGGTCAGCAATGCTGACCAAATTATAACAATCCCGCCGCCAACTCGGGGCGGCGATGCTCCTTCCCTGCATTTCATTAGCACAAGCGAGCAATGCATATAACCATAGCCATTTCATCACAGACGTTGGCTCGTACGGCCACACGTCCCGTGAACTCAGGGCACATTCTCGGTGAACCGGTCGATGTTACGTCAATTAAAGCCATTAACATTCCGGACTCACCACCGCCACTTAGACGGCCATCCCTATGAGCAATTCGTCTTCCTGGCATTGGTCACGTCAATTTAAGCCATTTCATCACAGACGTTGGCTCGTACGGCCACACGTACCGTGCACTCAGGGCACATTCTCGGTGAACCGGTCGATGTTACGTCAATTAAAGCCATTAACATTCCGGACTCACCACCGCCACTTAGACGGCCATCCCTATGAGCAATTCATCTTCCTGGCATTGGTCACGTCAATTTAAGCCATTGACCGCCGAAGACTCACATCTATGCCAACGGCGAGTTCCACGTAACCTTAGGTCTCTCTAACCCGAACGACATAGAGCGGGTACGGTTCCATCTAACCCGTGCTCACATCTCAACGACAATTTAAGCCATTTGCGCGGGTCAAACTTTCGCCGAGTCCCATTCTACCGCAAGTCACATAACCACGTTATGTTCAAGTTGGCTCTCAGGCCACCAAGTTGGCAAGATCTCGTATCCGCCCAGTTTTCCGGGTGCACCTTTGGGTTAGTCCCCAAGGCTCCCTGCTGCAATCTACCGCGTAGAAAACCCGAAAAACAACCAATAGCACGGAGTCTTCTCCGGCCTTATGCAATGCAACATCACCGATCCAGACTAACATGTCCGGGTAGGCTTCACACAAAATGCCTACGTCCGTTATCGCATACGGACTCTAAACAACGGGGACTTTACATATCTACCCGAAGGAACGCCTCCAACTCTCCGCAAACTCGCGAGAGCGGGCTTCCTATGCTAAGAAAAGGAGCGATTCATGCTCAAGATGAGGATCGTTACCCTTGAGTTCCTCTTTGGCGCCATCGAAAAGTAATCGGATAGAAATCACCGCACTTGCGTTGCCTCCGTGGATCCGGAGTCGGCTTGCGATTCGGAGCTCCGAAGCTCCTCCAATGGCGGATCTAGCTCTTCTTCCTCCAATGGCTTTTCCCCTTTCTCCAAGGATTTGGAGAGATGAAAAGGTAAGAAAGAATGGATTTTTCTAAGTCAAACCCGGGTATATCCTCTCAGGAACCATCCCCAGCCGTTGGATCTCAACCTAAGAAAACGAACGGCTTTAATTCGGGGCTGAAATGCCCAATCTGGACCGAACACGGCCTGACACACGCGCGTGTCCAGGGCCGTGTGCCGCATTCGCCGTCAAAATCGAAACTCCTGGACCCTCACACGGGTATCAAACACGCCCGTGTTCGAGCTGACACGCCCGTGTTCCAGCTGCCACGGCCATGTAGCCGGCCGTGTACCCCATGATTTTTCCCCCGTTTTCAACCCGAGCACTGCACGGGTCCTAGGACACGCCCGTGTCCTTGCCCGTGTCACATTGACACGCCTGGACCCCAGACCGTGTACACGGGACATTTCGTCGAGGGAAGATCGACGACTTGATGACACGGCCTTGGACACGCCCGTGTCCTAGGCCGTGTTCCTTGTCTCGACGATCGTCGAGTGAATCTCGACGACTCCCCGGGACGATCGTCGACACGGGTCGACACGCCCTGCGACACGCCCGTGTCGCAGGCTGTGTGCCCATTCTCAACGAATCGTCGAGTATAACTCGACTACTTCACGGCTAAGTGTCGACACAGGTCGACACGCCCTGCGACACGCCCGTGTCGCAGGCCGTGTGCCCATTCTCGACGAATCGTCGAGTATAACTCGACGACTTCGCGGCTAAGTGTCGACACACGCTTGACACGCCCGTGTCCCAGGCCGTGTGCCTTCTGCCAGAACCCAAACTGGCCCAAAACGTCCCCCTTTGCTCCTTTGAGTTTCGGGGCGTTACATAAACCTTGCAAAGACTGTGGTCTAAGTTCATCGTACTGAGAAGGTGAGTTCATCGACTAGAGTGTGATTCTGGAATTAGAATACTTAGTTGTTTCTGGTCTTATAGTGTTGAAGTAGATGATCCACAAATCGTCTAACTAAGATCCTAATTCATCGAGCTGATATTCTTACTTCGTTGACTGGAGTGTGAAGCTGGACTTCAAATACTTAATTATTTCTGGAATAAGATGTTGGAGTAGAATACCCAGAGATTGTCGACCTGAGAACTAAGTTCATCGTCCTGAGAACTAAGTTCATCGACTGGAGTTAAGTGTGAAGAATTTCGGACTTAGTGTTGAAGTATACTCTGGAATTCGTCGACCTGATATTCATGTTCGTCGAGCTCAGCTCAGAGAATTGTCTCTGATTTCGTTTTGCTGAGCATGACTTTCGTCGACCTGAGTTCGACAATCATTGAACTCATTTTCTGAGTCTTTGATATTTCTCTAAGTCTTGAGTCTTTTGCAGTTTGTTGATGGTTGTTCCATGTAGTGTTGACTCTAAGGACTTGGTCTAGACTCTAGGACATAACCGTGACCCTGGCTATACATGTTGGGTCAGATGATCCTAACTTAGTGAACCTAGCCCAAATCCAACTAGGGATCCAACAATCTCCCCCTATTTGGGTAATGTCATTAATTACAGACATACAAAATATACAAAGCAATAAAATATATATCTGGCAGGAAATTTTAAATAAATGCAGCAGATATATATGTACAGAAAACTTTGTATCAGGAAATAAGGAAGTAGTTTTTAAAATACCCCAAAAACTAATCAGTTTAAGTATAATTTCCTTTTCTTCTACTCCTTGTGCTTCTCCTCTTTAGCCTTTTCAACAGGCATAGTAAACTTGATTTCCATGTTAGGGTTTGCAGCTTGAACCTTTGTCATTGTCATGTCAGTAGCCCTAATGATATTTAGAGAGGTAGCTCTGGGCACTACTACTTCTGGATGCAACTTCCTATAATCATCAATATTGAAAAATTTATTGGCCTTAGCAAAACTGTTAAGCTCTTCCCTCCTGTATTTAGACATGGTTGAGAATTGAGAGGGATCCTTCCCTTCAGCTTTAGCTATGTTAATCATGGATAGACCAACCAGTTTCTAGAATCTGGCCATCCTAGCAGTTGTAGCTGACTCTGGATATTGAAATGGTGCAGGAGGGGAAGCAGGTGTTTTGGGGCTTTTAGCCTTTTGATGTTCAGGGAATTTTTACTGTTGTTGTTGTTGATGCTGCTACTGTTGCTGTTGGTGCTGCTTGCCAGATGAATAATGTCTTTGTTGACTACTTCCTGAAGATGAGTACCTACCCTGCTGTCTTTGATAAGTTTGAAACTGGGTAGTCCTTTGAGTTGATGAACTTGAAGCACCAGTAGCTGGAGGAGGAAAAGGGTCCTTTCTGAATCTCTGTGGAGGAGGAGAATATCTTCTGCATCTCTTCCATTCTTTCTGTTCATTCTTGGACAGCCACATCCGTGTTGGCATGCCCTTATAAGGTGTGATATTTTGAAGTATATAGTATGGTGTGTCATTTGATGGATTTAATTTTGGTGCAGGAGGTGGAGGAGCTTTTCTCTTCTTAGATACTTTCTTTTTCTTTAGCTCATCATCTGAGTCTTCATCATCATCATCATCATCATCCTCATCAGAATCTTGAGAAGAATCATATAAGGCATCAATGGCCTTTAGTACTGATTTATCAATTGGCTTTTCAGCCTGAGTAGGAGCTGTAGGAGCAGCTGGAAGTAGAACTGGAGCAGGAACTGGAGCTGGAGAACTGTACACTTCAGTGCTTTCAGCAACTGACTTATTTTCCTCTTCTATATCTGCCATTGTCACAACCATCATTTTCTCCGAAATTAAGAAGTATCAGAGTAGGAGAAAACACGCGTTGTGATGCCACGTCTAGCAGGGGATAACTGTCGACGTTCAGTCGAACACCATCTAACTAGACTATGAAAATTCATAAGTTTAATGATTAAAAAATCAGTTATATTTTAAAGGCCGTATCCCTCGGCTCAGTGTATCATCTAGTCCACCGTTTAAAAACTATACTTATACGCGGAGGAAAAATACATTATTTATTTTTGACATCTTTTGAGAGTGCATAAGTGTCCCCCGACGTCCACTCATACTATGCAAGACTCTAGATTTATTTTATATTATAAGTGGGAAAACGATCTTTTTACGTTGCTTAGAAAGTAGTGTATGAGTTTCATAAACATGCAGATCAGGAGATATACTTATAATAATGTTTTTAGGTTTAAAAGAAACTAGCAACCTAGCATAAATCTTCCCATGAGCAAGTAGACTATCTCCAGAAAGGTAGCTGTAAAAAAAACATATCTAGTATCACAAGTATTAACCACCAGCGGGCGTCAACAACCTGACACGAACCCACTGGCGAGCATGTATGTCTGTAGGAATAACAAAAAACTACCCCACAAAAACAAGGAGGAAGATCCCAGTAACCCAAGTGATCCACAACAATCACCAAGGAAAAACCAGCCGCTCAACCGGCTACTGCTCTAAACCTGAGGCATCCAAAGAAAGAACACCTCAGGAAGTATAACAAGAAATTTTGAATTAGAGCAATATCAAAATGGAATGAAAGAGAGTAAGTAAACATGACAGTAAAAGCTAGTGTTGTCCAAAGTAAGCTAAAGTACACCAAGCACAAGGAAAACAACAACAGGCCCTGCTCAAATCCTGCAGAGGCTATAAGGCAAAAGGGAAGAAAACTTGCCAAAATATGTTTCATTCTACTAAGAAGAAACACCTAATAATCCTAATTTGTGAGTTTATGGCAGTAGTAAAAATCCACATGGTTCAGGATTGGAGGCAAACGCGATCCCCCAAACCACCATCACCAAAACAAAATAAGCTCAAGGGTCGCACAGGGAGAGCACTAAGGACCTACAAACCACCCACACCCAGCCTATACCTGGGAAACATAGTGGCGGCGACGGATCAACACAAAACCCCACCCCTTTTAAGAGCTAAAAAGAAAACCACCCCTACTAGCCATCACCCACGATTCGGCGTTCAGAGAAAAGGAAACAACTGACAAAATAACCCCAAACCCAGCGGGATTCACTCGGGAAAACAAGGGATGACAGAGGGAAAATCGTCGAACACAGCTTACAGAAATCGTCGAGCTCAGTTCGACGATCTTCGTCGATCTCAAGCTACCGGAGATCGTCGATCCCAGTTCGACGAACAACGTCGAACTCAGATCGACGATCTTCGTCGATCTCATGCAATAGGAGATCATCGATCTCAGTTCGACGATCTTCGTCGAACTCAGATCGACGATCCTCGTCGAACTCAGACAACCGAATATCATCGATCCCAGTTCGACGAACAACGTCGAGCTTAGATCGACGATCTTCGTCGATCACGGGCAACCGGGGATCGTCGATCCCAGTTCGACGATCTTCGTCGAACTCAGATCGACGAACTTCGTCGAACACAGAACCGGAGATCGTCAATATCCATTCGACGATCTTCGTCGAACTCAGATCGACGACCTTCGTCGAACACAGAACTGGAGATCGTCGATCCTAGTACAACGATTGTCGTCGAACTCAGATCGACGATCTTTGTCGATCTGGCAGCCGGAGATCGTCGATCTCAGTTCGACGATTTCCGTCGAACTAAGATCGACAATCTTCGTCGATCTGGCAGCATTGAGTGCACTCAACGCTGTCAACACTACCCACATAACTTCTGCAAACATGAAAAATATAATGCTACCTAACTTACTGGGCAACGACTACCAACATGAGGGTTAATTCCAGCACTAATCTTCACTACCCCAGCAGCCGAACTGGGCAAACTTAACAGCAAAGAAGGAATAAGAAGAAGGCTAAGTACTACCCAATCCGAGATTAATATGTGACAATCTGATAAAAGTCAAGACTACAGCGGCCCGGCCAAAACACCTGGAATTACAGAACTTGAGAAAGAAGAAAAAAATGCACAAGAGCATTCATGATTCAAGATCCGATGATTTTGATGGAAAACCAGAGTAAAATAAATGATCTCAGGAACATGTATGATAACAACAACTAAGAACATAGAAAGGGGAAAAGCTTGGCAAGGGTAGGGGCACCACTTGCGTCAAATTCCAGCGAAGCTTGGTCGGCCCCTTCCTCTCACTCGGCACAAGCAGCACAGCATAAGACGAAAATTTCGTCGGAGTGTAGGTCCAGGCGAGAGCAATCCGCCTTCGAAATCGAATTCCATCCACAAACGATCCCGGAATCGCCGTCCGAAGCCAGCGGGATTGGCGGTTTTCTTTCTCTTGAACAGGCGGCGGTTTCTCCCAAAAAGAGACAATGAACAGTCCTAAATTCTAGCCTAAGGCTATTTATAAGCATGTGCTTTTAAGAAATTTAATAATATATTATTAATTACTTACACAAAATATCAAAACGACGCGAAAATCGAACTATCTCGGAAATTGATGAATTTCACACCGTAGCTAAATACCCACGCTACGAACGCAACGGCGAAGTCGAAATCAACATTCGACGAACAAAACTCGGGTTATCACTACCCGAAGCCAAAACACAAGCATCCCCCGAGTGGCCTCACCGGTCACCCAAATAGACCCGGCTTGCTAGAGAATCTTGCCAAAAGGCTACAAACAACCACACAAGGAACCTAAAGAGCTAAGACCACGCTCTAACAAACGGCACATGCCGGAAATGCGTCAACGTAACGACAAACGAGAATTAAATAATCACAGAAAAATCGGGCGCGTTACAGTCACTCCCCCTAAAATAAAGTTTCGTCCCGAAACTTTACGTACACAACTTCTACTATAGAAGGAAAGTAACATAACAACAGCTACTAGAAAGAAAATGTACCAATTAAATCAAGGGAACAGATGAGGGTGAGCCTCCCTCATAGCCGACTCTAGCTCCCAAGTCGCGATTTCCAAATCCTGATTCTTAAATAGAACTTTCACCATCAGGATAGACTTTGTCCGCAGCACCCGATCTTGAGTATCCAAGATGCGGACCGGCACCTCAACATATGAAAGATTAGGCTCCAACTGGGGCACAACATCCAAGACTTGCCCACCGCTTCGAACACACTTCCGTAATTGGCTTACATGAAATACATTATGAACATCTGGGAGGTTTGCTTGCAAATCCAGCCTATATGATGTGTTGGATCCCTAGTTGATTTGGGCTAGGTTCACTGACTTAGGATGTGACCCATCATGTATAGTCTGGGTCAAGTTTGTGTCTTAGAGTCTAGGACAGTCCTCTATCTCAACTTCAGATGGACCAGCCCTCTTCAAGACCTTCAGGAACTCCAGATCTATCAGTTTTTCAGACTAAGTGAAATGAGTTCGATGTTCGTCGAACTCAGCTCGATGAAGGAAGTTGTGCGCTCGACGATCGTGAGACAATTCACAGTATTGAGTTCGACGAACTTTGTTCTTTGCTCGACGAACACCAGGTTCTATTTCAAGCATTCTCATGACTACTTCAAATTTCTCTAAGTCCAGCTCCATGCTTCGGTCGACGAATTATATTCTGAGCCGGACGAACTTGGACCTCAAGTTCACAGCTTCTCAGGTCGACGAATGCTAATCTCTACTCGACGATTTTTGTGCTCAGAGAATCTGTGTCGACACTTAGGGCTTGTGTCGACACCAGACGATTTGTGTCGACACCCAGGATTGCAGTCGACACCAGCGTGTGTCGACACCAGAAGATTTGTGTTGACACCTAGACCAATCTGTCGACACAAGAGGAGTTGTGTCGACACCAAGATCAATCTGTCGACACCAATTTGTGTCGACACAGCATTTCAGTAGATGTAGAGTATTTCGTCCAAGTCCAGAACTTTTCTCAGGTCGACGAAGTTTATTCTCAGCTCGACGAATATGGTTCTCTGCTCAACGAATAATGTTTGTCTGATATTGAAGATTGTCTATTCAACGAATGAAGACTGTCAGCTCGACGAACTCAGCTCAGCTCGACGAACTCAGCTCAGCTCGACGAACCCAGCTCAGCTCGACGAACTCAGCTTAGCTCGACGAATTCAAGACTCAGCTCGACGAATTCTGTTCTTCGGTCGACGATTCTAGACTAGGTCTTCTTCCGTTCCCGTCTCATCTCATGGCGCTGATTCCTGGACAATTAATGGCAGTTCCTCACAGTATACTACCGTTAGGATGCGCAGTTAATTCTGGATTATTACATGCCGTTTTCCCATGGAAACAGTTGGGGAAATAATTAATTGCTGCTTCCTTTCCAGGCCGTCTGTCATTACTGCTCGACATTCAAAAATTCGAATGCTCTCCATGATAGATAGAGATATACAGAAACCAGAAATAATATACAAGAAGTACACAACACCAGACAACAATAAGAAAAGCATAGACAGTGATTCAGACAACACAAGAAAAAGAATTCATTCTTGGCCCAGAGAGAAATTGATTTAGAAGAAGAAGAGGAAGAACATTACATCAATATCAAGAGTATTCTTCATCTGCTTTTGCTCAGGAGAACTTCAAAACAATACAGTCATATCAGTTGCAAGAAGTTCCTGAAGACTTTCTCTGGACTTGGAATTCTAGGTCTTTGAAGACCTATCACCCTGAAGCAGTGCTCTAGTATTCTTCCTGAACCATTCTACATCTCAGGGGGAGCAAAGCTGCTAAACAACATTCCACAAGTCTTCTCATTTGACTTGAGAAAGAGAAGACCTCATCACCCTCACACTCCACCTCTGTACAGGGTTTTAATTCCCTTCAAAATTATTCTGGTTGCAAGTCTCCCACCAAAAGACTTGAGGGTTTGGTTTTTGGGAACCTGATCAAAACCCCATTAGTGCCAGGACACATGATCAACCCCTTCCTGCAGTGGATTCCTACTAGGGTGGTAGAAGAGTGGACTACCCAGATTTGGGGAACCACTATAAAATTCTTGTGTCGTCTGGTTGCTTTCTTTTCCTTTTTTGTTTTCTGGCCTTGCTCTGTGATTGTGCTGTGATTAGTCCATTGTTGCTTTCTGGTTTATTGTATTTGCTGCACACACACACACAAACCTAAAATACAATAGCAGTTGTAAAAGTTTTAAAATCACCATATACTCTATTCACCCCCCTCTAGATTATATCAGATCTAGCTACACTTTCAATTGGTATCAAAGCGAGGTTGGTTAAACATACCATACCTGATTGGTTGTATAGGCTAACACCTGAACCCAAAGATCCCTTAGTTAGATCTCTTTGTTTTTATTCTGTTGTTAAATTTTATTCTCACAGACATGGCCCAAAACAAGGATTATACAAGCATCAGACCTCCAGTGTGCAATCTTAACAAGTTTGCCATCTGAAAGGCAAGAATTAGATTATATATGAACTCCATTGATGAGGATATTTTTTCTGTCATTTCAACAAGTGTTCCTCCAGCTCCTACAACTTTTGCCAGCACATCAACTAATCTGAGTGCAGTACCACCTCCAGATAATACTGAAGCCTACAAGAAAGCCAAGATGGCTGATGCAAAGGCTATGAATATTCTGGCCCAAACAATGTCAGATGATATATTTCAGAAGGTGGCTGAGTGCACCTCAGCCAAGGCCATTTGGGACTCTCTCAATCAAATGGTAGCAGGCTCAGCTGATGAAAGAAAGGATAGGAGATCCAGTCTCATTTCTCTCTATGAGAATTTCAAAAAGGATGAGACAGAATCAGTAGCTGAGATGTACAATAGATTAAGTTCAATCATTAGTGAACTTAAGACTCTTGACAAGTACATCACCTTAACTGAGGTGAATGATAAGATACTGATGTGTTTCCCCAGTTCATGGGACTCCAGAATCTGGCCAATCAAAGAAGCAAGAAGCCTCAACGAGATCTCAACAGAATCTCTGCTAGGCAAGCTGAAGTCATATGAGCAGCTTATCAAATCAAGAGAGGCAGCAGAACAGAAGGCAACTACCCCAGTTAGGAAGGAGCACAGCTTGGCCCTCAAAGCTTCAGAAGACAGTGAAACATCTACCTCCAATGAAGAGTTAATGAGCCTCTTTGCCAAAAGATTCTACAAAATGACAAGAAAGGACTTTAGAAGAAAATCATCCAGGCAGGATGATAAACCCAAATATGACAAGACACCAACTAAGGAGGTTGTGTGTTTTGGATGCAGAAAGCCTGGGCACTATATTTCAGAATGCCCAGAGAATCAGAAAAAGGACAAGGGCAGGGACAAGGATTCCAGAAGAAAACAAAGCAGCAGACCCTCCTCCAATAAGTGTAAAAGGAAGGACAAAGGATTTGTTGTTGAGTCCTGGAGTGACACAGAAGAGGAAACATCCTCCTCCAGCTCCAGTGAAGAAGAGGAAGAAGCCAGATCCAAGGAGGTGTGCCTAATGGCAATAGATGCCTCTAGAAGCAACTGTGGATCAGAAGAGGATTCTGAAGATGAAGGTGCCTCAGACTCAGAGGCTGATCAGGTGATTTCTAGTTTTGATTTCAATTCTGACTTGTTTAAAGTAGAATTTAAAACTATGTGCATGGATTTAATAAACTCAGAGAAAGAGATAAAAACCCTGAGTACTAAACTAGAAAATCTTGAATATGTCAGCACAGAAAATAGAAAACTAACTGACCAATTAACTCTAGCTAATGAACAGATAATCAAGTTAAAATCTGAATTATGTGAGGCAAAACAACTTGAGCAATCTCTCAATTGGAGAAACCTCAAGCTGATGGATATCACAAGCACAGTAAATGCCAGATTAAATGGCAGGCTGGGCTTGGGTGCTTCATCAGGTTTACCCCCCATAATAAAGAAGAACATACTTTCCACTCCCATAAAGTTTATCACTGCTAAAGGTAAAGAGAAACTAACTGAAAAACCCAGATCAGAAAACAAGTCAAATCCCCTAGACAATAGCAACAGAAAACAGAAGAAAGCTGGTAAAAACCAAGTTCAGCAGAATTCGTCGAACTTAGATCAACGAAATCCTGCAAGATCTTCGAACCCCGATCGACGAACGTTGAACGCAAACTTCAGAAATAATTATTCGTCTTACTGCTATCGACGAACTGTGTATGGTTCGTCGAGCAGAGGTCGACGAACGTGGGACGCAGAAAATGACCATGGTCATTCTCTGAGTGGAGGTCGACGATCTCATCCCCATTCGTCGAACTCTGGTCGACGAACTTACAATAATTCGTCGATCCCAGAACGACCAAATATAAATAATTTCTCCTATAGAAATTTTAAAACAGCTAACAAGACATTTAATCCAGTAGCTGATTGGATAATCCCACCTAGGAGATATCACCCACTAGGGTATAAGTCTCAACCTGCATTATCGGTTATTTCTAGCTTTACTTTTCAGCCAAAACCAAGGACCCAAGGTAACCTGGGTCAAGAACAATTGAGCTTTGTTTTTTTGATGCAGGTACAGGTGAAGAACTTTCCAAGGCTAAGTCAGACATGGTACTTGGACAGTGGCTGCTCCAAGCACATGACTGGCAGCAGAGCAAATCTCTCCAACTATAAGTCCAAGCTAGGACCAAAGGTGATATTTGGAGACTCAAAGAGTGGACAGTCAGAAGGATATGGAAGAGTAAGAATTGGAGCAGTGACCTTCAAAAAGGTCACATATGTAAGAGGACTTAAACATAACCTTATATCCATAAGTCAATTATGTGATGAAGGTTATCAGGTACATTTCAACTCTACCTCTTGTTCTATTATAAATGATAAAAACCAAACTGTTTATTTGGACTTAGATAAGGAAACATATATTTAGTAGATTTCATTTCTGCCACAACTGATATTTGTTTACTCAATATCACTAGTAACCAAAATGGGCTATGACACAAAAGGCTAGGACATGTAAACCTTAAGAATATATCTAGGTTATCTAAAGACAACCTTGTTAGAGGTTTACCTTCTGGTCCCTACAAGAAGGAAAGCCTATGCAGGGCTTGTCAACTAGGCAAGCAAACTAAAACTAGCTTCAAATCCATTAATAAAAGTGATTCACCTAGGATATTGTATCTGCTTCATGTGGATCTTTTTGGACCCATTGCAGTACAAAGCCTAGGAGGGAAGTCTTACACCTTAGTTATTGTTGATGATTTCTCCAGATTCAGTTGGGTAGCCTTCCTGAGAGCTAAGTCAGATACATTCAAAGTTCTTACAGATTTTCTCAGGACCATACAGATTGAGTTCTCTACTCATGTTGCATTGATCAGAAGTGATCATGGCATAGAGTTTGAGTCTCTTCTTATGCATGAGTTCTGTGAGAAGAAAGGTATCAGGCAGTGTTTCTCAGCTCCTAGAACTCCCCAACAAAATGGGGTTGCTGAAAGGAAAAATAGGACACTCATTGAAGCTGCAGGTACATTGTTAGTAGATGCCTACATGCCTCTATCCTTTTGGGCAGAAGCTGTAAACACAGCTAACTATGTCCTGAACAGATGTCTTATACATAAACTAAAACACAAGACACCCTATAAATTACTTAAAGAAAAGAAACTTAAAATCACTTACTTTAAAGTTTTTGGTTGCATATATTACATCCACACTAATAACAAAAGATACATCAGAAAATTTGAGGCTAAGGCTGAAGAAGGGATTTTTCTAGGATATTCCCAAGTAAGAAAGGCCTATAGGATTTTCAACAAATCATCCCTTAAAATTGAAGAATCTGTCCATGTGTCTTTTGATGAAGCTAACATGTCTTATAAGGAGAAATACATTTCTACCAATAGTCCTTTGCAGGTTTCACCAATGTGTGAGTTTATGGATGGACTAAACCTTACCCAAGAGGTTCCAAATCATCCCACTCCACAGGCTGCTGAAGATAGTGAAGAAGAAATCCAAGAGGAAGTAACTGAACTTCCATCAACAGCGAGTATCATTCCTCAAGAGGAATTATTTGCAAAAGCTGTTGCTCAACCAACTCCACCAACTGATCTTGTTACACTTAGAGATCACCCCAGATCTCAAGTGATTGGGGATATTTCAGTTGGTGTACAAACAAGACATCAGCTCAATCAAGACTTGATGCATGCCTATTTTCTCTCTCAAATTGAACCTCTCACCATCCATGAAGCTGAGCAAGATCCCCACTGGATTCTTGTAATGCAAGAGGAACTAAATCAGTTTGAGAGATGTAGAGTTTGGGATTTGGTTCCAAGACCCTATAACTACCCAGTTATTGGAACCAAATGGGTATATAGGAACAAATTAGATGCACAAGGGAACATAGTAAGGAACAAGGATAGACTGGTTGCCCAAGGATATAGGCAAGAAGAAGGAATAGACTATGACCAAACCTTTGCCCCTGTTGCAAGGTTGGAGGCCATTAGAATATTCCTAGCCTATGCAGCATATAAAAGGTTCAAGGTATTCCAGATGGATGTCAAGAGTGCCTTTCTGAATGGTGTACTTCAAGAAGAGGTTTATGTAGAACAACCTCCAAGTTTTATCTCTCTAACTCAACCCTCTTATGTTTACATATTGCATAAAGCTCTCTATGGTTTAAAGCATGCTCCAAGAGCGTGGTATGAGACCCTAACTAGCTTTCTTTTAGAGCATAAATTTACAAGAGGAAACATAGATAAAACCCTTTTCACTAGACATCATAAGGTCCAAATCTTATTAGTACAAATATATGTGGATGACATTAGTTTTGGGTCTATTGATCCCAAATTGTGCCAGAGGTTTGCTGACCTCATGCATTCCAAATTTGAGATGAGTAGCATGGGTGAGCTTTCCTACTTCCTTGGTATCCAAGTGAAGCAGCTCCCTGATGGTATCTTCCTCTCTCAATCTAAGTATGCTAAAGAGCTTATTAAAAAATTTGGGATGGGTGATGCCTCAGGAATGAAAACACCTATGGCTACAAATGCTGTTGTGGATTCTGATGCAGCAGGGAAACCTGTAGATCAGAAACATTATAGGGCAATTGTTGGATCCCTATTATACTTAACAGCTAGCAGGCCTGACATAATGTTTGCCACATGCCTTTGTGCTAGATTCCAAGTGAATCCTAAAGAATCTCATCTTATATTTCTAAAAAGGATTTTGAGATATATAAAGGGTTGTCCTAGTTTAGGACTCTGGCATCCTGCAGAGTCAGAATTTGAGTTAACTGGATACTCAGATGCTGACTATGCTGGATGTAGAGTGGACAGGAAAAGTACCTCTGAAACTTGCCAGTTCCTGGGTATGAGACTTGTCTCTTGGTTTTGCAAAATCAGACATCTGTGTCTACATCAACTACTGAGGCAGAGTACATGGCTGCTGGCAGCTGCTGTTCACAGATGCTATGGATACAAAACCAACTCCTAGATTATGGTATCAACTTAAATAATTCAACCTTATTTTGTGATAATACAAGTGCTATTGCTATAGCTCAGAATCCAGTTCATCATTCTAGGACTAAACATATTGAAATAAGACATCATTTCATTAGAAATAATGTGGACAAAAAGAAAATTAACTTGATCCACATTCCTACTGATCTACAGAGAGCAGATATCTTCACCAAGCCTTTGGGTGAGAAAACCCATCTGTTCTTTATAAATCAACTGGGAATGATTGATGGAGAAGAGTTAAATTAATTTCTGTCTGCATTCGACGAATTTTCCAGAGTTCGTCGAACGGAGTTCGACGAATTAGGGAAAGTTCGAGAGATTCTCGTCGAACGAAGATCGACAAATTCTCTGTGAGGAAACAATTTTCGTCGACCGGAGATCGACGAACCTTGTTTCAGAAACCATTTTGTCGACCGGAGTTCGACGAACTGTTTTCAATTCTTCTGAATGGGTTCGACGAACTACTCTCCTATACCTTATTTTGTCGATCTCAGTTCGAAGATCTGTCTCTTTTTCGTGGAACGGAGCTTGTCGATTCATATTCTGAAAATCTTATATCTAGGTTTTCTTTGACCTCCGTCCTGCGCTTTCAGTTCGATGAAGTTTGATGCAGCATTCTCAATGGACTTTGAGTCCTTCCAGCATTTCGATCCAATTTTTCTGTACATCCTTGAATTACTTGAAGAACTGCATCTCAAGGACTTCATGACACGCAACATCAAGCTACACTCAACCGAGATCAGAGAATGGGTGTACACTGCCGCAATTTCTGAAGATGGAAATCTGACAGGAACTATTGGAAACACTGCCGTTTCCCTGTCCCCCACAGTACTCTCTGAAATTTTTGGACTGATCAATGGGGAAGAAAACTTGGAAATGGACGCTGAGGAATATGCTGATATGCTGAAAGTCATGGGTTTCTCCGGCAACAACCCTAATAAGCTTCTGAAGAAACAACTGTCAGCCGCTTATCAATTTTTGGCCGACATTGTAGGGAAAATTCTGTTGGGCAAGCACTCGGCACATGACTACATCACTCTCCATCAATTCCTGATAATGTGCGCAGTGCTCAACAAGCGTCAGGTTGATTGGGGCATGGTTTTCTTTGACCTTATCAAGAAAAGTACCAGCAAGAAGGAATTCTGCTACGGCAGAATCCTGGGGATTTTCCTCCAGGAAAAGGCCAGTGAATGTTTGGTCTCCCCGACCACATTCATCAATGCCAGCAAGCGCCTCACCTGCGCCTTGTTTGGCCGATGGGAGAGGACAATCTACAAACCCTCCAAGGTTTCCTCCTCCATCAATGCTTCTGAGAGCACCAGGACCGTCAAGGTCACTCCCCACCCTGACTCTGAAGAGGTCATTCCCCCTACCAAATCTCTTCCCACTCCTCCTGCACCTCAATTGACTCCTCCTCAACATCAATCTCCACCGCCTGCTCTTACACATATGCATACACCTCCAGTTTCCCCCACTGAAACACATATTCCCTAACCTCCTCAATCCCCTCTTCCACCACACCTTTCCAATATTCCATCCTACACCATAGCCACTGAACCACAACCTGTTCTCCCTCCCTTATCCCCTCCACATATTCTTCCTTCCTCCTCTACTATTCTCTCTCCACCTATGGATTCTTCCACCATTCCCTCCATCATCTCTCTTCTAACTCCTCTTATTAAATCACTCATCACAGAGGCCATTACACCTTTGGTGCATTCAATTGATTCTTTATCTGCCCAAATCTCAGCCCTCTCTGCTTCCCCCTCTTCATTCAGGGGCCTGGCTCTAAGTTCTCCTGAACCCAGGCAGGGGGAGATGCTCCATGATGAAGCTGGTGTAGCAGCTACAGAAGTGAATACTGTTGATACAGATACAGATACTATAGATATAGTTGATTCAGTGCTTGATAATGCACTTGCAGTTACAGATACATCAATAGATTTTATTCAATTCATGGACACTGACAGTAGCTTTGATGAGTCAGTAGATTCAATAACAACTGCTGGTGATTTCCTTATAAATCCCACAGTTAATTTATCTGAGATACTTCAGATCTTTGATCCTGTATATATGAAGCTTCCTTCAGTAGAGATTGTTAAGCCATATTTGGCTATTGTCCAGTATACCTCTCTAGTAAGTCCAGCAGTTGCCAGGCAACTTTGTGCATCCTTTGCTGCTCCCTCTACTGTTCCAACTCCTGTGTCTATTCCAGACATCTGCCCTATCCCAGATTTTGTCATGGATGATTCTCCCATGCCTGATCTGGATGAGCTCATTCTGGCAGAAATTGAGGAAGAGAACAAGGCAGCAGCTGCAAGTTCTGTCTCTACTGCTGTTGTACCTTCACCCTCTGAACCTTCTATTCCCCCTCAAGACAATCCTCTTACCATTCCTGATGCCACTCTGAGGAAGCTGAATGCTTTGTATGATAACCCTCATAGTTCAAATTCTGATGATGATGATGAATCAGATGAGGAGGCTGCTAAAAAGAAGAAGAAGTTGCTCTCTAAGAAAAGGAAGGTTCCTCCTCCTCCTGCTCCCAAGCCTAATCCCACTGCAGACACTCCATATTATATTCTGCATGATGTTGCTCCTTACAAAGGGATGCCTGCATGGATGTGGTTATCTAAGAACCAGCAAAAAGAGAGGAAGAGGAGTAGGAGATACTCTCCTCCCCCAGTGCATAGATACAGAAAGGATCCTCCTCCTCCTCCTCCTCCAGCAGCAGGTGCCTCTGGCTCAAGCTCTCAGAGATCTGCTCCTATTCAAACCTATCAGAGACAAATAGGGAGATCCTCTGGTGGTAGTCAACCAAGGCCAGCATCTTCAGGCAGTCAACACCATCAACAACAACAGTAGCAGCACCAGGAATATAAGGAACATGAAGCTGAAAGGCCCTATTCTCCTCCTGAAGATCCAGAAACAGCCAACACAACCAGAATGGCAAGATTCCAAGAAATCATTGGCTTATCTCTAATCAACAAAGCTAAAGCTGAAGGCAAGGATACAACAGGCTTAACTACTGATGGGCCCGCGAACAGACTCTTATTGTGGTTGGTTCGGTGAGTCGATCGCCGCGGGCTCGCTCGGGTAGGCAAGTGCACCTATCGCAAGTAGTACTCGATATTCGGGGGAATACCGAGGTCGTATTGTTCTCGGGGTCATGTTGACTATTCTTACTCCTCCGGGAGGACTATTATTTTACTGAAGGTAAGGTGGATTTTTTTAAGTAAATAAAGACGGAAAAGCAAAGGAGCGAAAAAACGATTTAGAAAATATTCGATGAAGGGTTAACGCTCGGCATCGAATCGGATTAAGACTAAAACAATTTTTAATAATTATAGGACTTAGTTTTCAAATTAATAATAAGGTAACTTGGCCGTGGAGGTTCCACAAATGTGAGCTCACCTAGCTATAGGGATATCACTCACCTAAACGTTAAGACTATTCGACCGAACGTTAGTCCGACGAAGGATTCCTCTTAACGCCCGCTTTACGCTAAGAACCTCGCTATTGGGTGGGGAACCCAATCCGGTAGAATTACGCTTGTCCTCTTTCGAGGGTATGCACGGAACTCTATTTACCCAGGGGTGATCGGTCCATAAGCACGACCTCTCAGCTAGCTAGCATATGGACTACGGAAATAGGGCCCACACATCGATATGTGGTCCTACGCGTCGTAAACCCGGGGTAAACCTTAAGTGCTTAAATTAAAATGAAAATAAAGAGCTTCAATTATTATAAATCATTTTAAATGTCCCAATGCTCTTCGATGCCGAGGCTAATAGCGATTAGCCACACATCAGTATGGGGACAGCTTATAATTTAGTGAGGTGCAAGTTCGAAATTAAACACTAAACGATTATAAGAAGGGGACACAAGAAAAATAACAACATTTAGAAAACGGAAAAACTAGCTAAAACAAGAACTCACGCACACTCCAAATTATAAGTTAAAAAGGAACTAAGTTACACATGAAACAAATTTGCATATTCAAAATTTGCGAGTCCCACTCAAACGAGTGGGGGCAGTAAATAAAAGCTGAAAATTTGCAAGTCCTACTCAAACGAGTAGGACTGAAATGAAAGCGAGTCCTACTCAAATGAGTAGGAGAAAATAAATGTGATTACAGGGCTATAAAGATCCGTCCATTTAACTCAAGTGAGTAGGCGGAAAAAATAAAGAAAGAAAATTAGAAGTCCTACTCAAACGAGTAGGCGGGAAATAAAGTCCGGCCATTTAAACTCAAGTGAGTAGGCGGAAAAATAAAGAAAGAAAATAACAAGTCCTACTCAAACGAGTAGGACTGAAAATGAAAACGATGCGCCATTTAACTCTTAGCGAGTAGGCGGAAATAAATACACACAGACACACACACTCCATAAGAATTTCAAGAAAGCAATAAAGCTAACACCTACACTCACACACTCTACATAATTTGAACAAAGCATTAAAAATTATACACCTACACTCACACACTCTACATAATTTGAACAAAGCATTAAAAATTATACTCATACACTCACACACACAACATGAAAATTAAGAAGAACAAAAGAAAATTTATGCTCATACACTCACCCACACTAATTGAAAGTAAAATGAAAGTTACCTAAAAATTAAAACTTTTACTTTTTCATACTTAGGTTTTGCCAAAAATAAATAAAAAGAGGAAATTACAATTTTTAGGGGACAAAAGTTTTTCAAAACATATTAAAAATCAAAGTTTTTGGAAAATTAAAATTTCAACATTTTCATTCTTATGGTTTTATGAAAGTGATAAAAAAGTGAAAAAGAAGATGAAAAGAACAAAACTAGGTTTTACAATCCTACAAAATAAACTAAGAAAAGAAAATAAAGTTCACTTTCAAATCTCTTTTACAAATTCATAAGAGTGAAGATGTTGAAGAAATTAAAAGAAGACATGAAAAAAAAAGAAAAAAACCTAATTCATCATTTCATGAATTTCTAACAAAACCTAACATGAGACAAATTAAAAGCATGTAAAGTAAATAAATAACACTCATACACACACACACACATTTCATAAATGAAGAACTAAATGAAGAACAAAGATAAAACCAAGGATAAAAAGGAGAAGGAAATTGGGCACAAGTGTTCATTCCAAAGCCATATATGAAGAGAAAAGCTAACATTTTATTGATTAAAGGAAACTATTACAAGCTATTACAAGAGCTAAAGCTAAAGCAAAAACAAACATGAAAGAAAAGAGGGAGAAATCTCCTTACATAGCTTTAGAAATCACGGATGCAGCCCACAAAAAGACACTAAATTGGCCCAAAAATCTGAACCCTTGGACCTTACAGAACTGGGCAATTTATAGGAAAAAAAATCTAAGTACACGCCCTTGGTCACGGGCGTGTAGGGGGGCGTGACAGTACTATTCATGAAGGCGGCCGGCGATTGGACAGGAAAGTTGACTTCGGGCTGAGTTCGCGGCAGTCACGCCCCGGGTCACGGGCGTGACTCTGGGCGTGTCGGGGAGGTAGAACCGGGCGCGGGTTGCGCCGAAAGTCTTTGGCAGCATCTTGTCGGGCTAGCTGGAAAGGTCACGCCCCAGGTCACGGGCGTGACTCTGGGCGTGTTGGTTGGTGTCGACACTCGACGAATGTCGAGCGGAAAGTGTCGAGTCGAAATCGTCGAGCGGAAATTGAGTCACGCCCCTGGTCACGGGCGTGACGCTGGGCGTGACTGTTGGTGTCGACACTTGATGATCGTCGAGATGAATTCGTCGAGTGGAGTGAAAACGGGCTTGGGTCACGCCCCGTGTCGGGTGCCACGGGCGTGACACTAGGCGTGTCGAGCTTTTTATTTCAGAAATCTGCCAGTTCACGGAATTTGAGCGTCACGCCTTGGTCACGGGCGTGACAAATATGTCACGGGCGTGTACTGCCCAATTTTGGCAGATTTTGAACTTTTTCTGAAAAATAAAATAAAATAAGTTAGAAGTAAATTTACAAGAATAGGAACATTTTATTGAATAAAAATAAGTAAAAACGACGAAAATAAATGAAAATGACTAAATTAATGTGCACAAAAATACGCATATTTTCAATTCATCAAATACCCCAATACTTAGGCTTTTGCTATTCCAGAGCAAAACTTTGAGGTGAATCTATAAGGAATAAAAAAACTCTAAGTTTTAGCTACCGCTTAATCAATTATAAGAGAGATCGAAATAAATATACGGGCTGTAAGAGTTAAGTCCTAAAATTATGTAGATGATTTAAATAGCGCAAAAGTTTTGGTCAAAAGACTTCTTGATGTAATCAAATAGAGGGCAACATTTGTAATGGTTAGATTAACGAAAATAGTTTGGAATTATAAGAACTCTAGCTTATACGAGTGCTACTGGAAATAATACAATTTACTAATTATGCTCTCAAAAAGATTTTTGAATTAATTCTAGAATCGTGTAATTGGCTAAGGGGTTAGTGGGTTTATGTAGAGGGTTTTGATATTTGAGGTGAGGTAATATTTTCTCGAACCTCCATATATTTTTTTTTTCTTTTGGATTATTAGGAAAACGAAATCTTATTTTCCTAATATGATTTTTGTTTTTCAACTTAATAAGAATAAAATTAACCCAATGTATATTTGTAGGAGTAATGAATTTTATCCTCTTACTCATTGTATAATCTTTTTAAATTATTGGGTGCCTATGTTTACGGAACGAAATCTTATTCCCATTGACATAGGATCTTTTAGGGATAAAATTTTTTTCATGCCAAGTAGGTCATGAAAAGTAAGGGGAGAAAGGAAAACTAGATTGTAATCCTAAAAATGTTTGAGAGCAACCTTAATAATTTGTACGTTCCAATTTTTTTCAGAAAGCTAAAAGTAAGTATAATTGAATTCTATAGTCGTTATTTCCTAACATAATATACGTGCTCCTATCAATGAAAAATTAGAAGTAGTGCCTAAAACGAGTTCGCTATTTTTAACAAAGCATAAAGAATTCTTTAAAACTTAACCCCGGGTATTTAAATTTGTCAATCAATAATTAATAAACGGGTAGCAAACAGAGAATTAATAGTATTCACATATAAATAAACTCAGAACAGAATTTTTGGATAGCAGGAAAGTTTAAGGATGGAATATTTGATTTATTTATTGCAAAACATTTTTTTGATTTTCATAGTTTTTATCATCATTTTTTTTCTGTTTTTCATTTATTATCTTTTTTTGTTTGAATTTTTGTTTTTCTCAATTTTTTTGAATTTTTGTTTTGACCTATTGTCTTTTTTTTGTTTTTGTATTTTTTTTAAGAGAATTTTCATAATATGTACAAAATCATGGGAGAAAAAGAGAGGTTTTTACAAGAATGAGGAAGGGGGAGAGAGAAAATAGTATGTACAAAAATATTTACAAAGTAAAACTAAATATAAATTTTTTTGTTGTTTTTGAGTTTTTTTTTTGGAAAAAAAAGAAAGAAAGAGAACAAAACAAAAAAAAATTGTAAGATGATTTTTCATTTAAAAATTTTTTTCATTTTAAGATGTTTTTAAAATTTTTTTTGTTGTTTTTGTTTTGTATTTTTTTGTATTTTTGAAATGCAGAACAAAAATGAAGTGCAGAAAGTAAAGTATGAAAACACCCACATACTTAAGTCCAACATTGTCCCCAATGTTGTATCGTAAGTATGCGGAACAAAAAAAGGTAAAGACAATATTTACAAAGAAAAGAAAGGGAAGGGGGTAGAAGCTTCCCTGAAACGCGTAGGGGGAGGCCGATCAGAAACCCTGAGGGTCGGTCCGTTTTGGATCGACCACCTCCTTTCCGCTACAGAGGGTTATAGCGTTGGCATTCTCCCGCGGATTGGGCTCCGTGTTTCCTGGCAGTGCCCCGTGCGCGAGCTCGGACATCATCCTCGCCAGTTGTCCAACCTGTTGTTTGAGTGTTTTTAGCGATCCGGTAATGTTCCGGATATTTGACTCGTTGGATGCAATATACTTCGAAAAATTTTCCTCCATCGGGGAGGGTTTCGGAAGAGGAGGAGGAGGAGGAAGAAATCCGGGCGCATAAGAAATAGGGGGACGCTGAGCATTATTCGGGTTGCTCCACGAGAAGTTGGGGTGATTCCTCCAACCCGGATTATAGTTATTACTATAAGGGTTGTTGTTGGGGTTGAAGGGAGGACGACCCGAATTTCCCATGAAGTCCACGAACTCTTCAGCTACGCAGACATTAGGGGGAATAAAACAAGGCGGAGTGGAGGAGGCAGCAGACATCTCCGCCACTTGCTTTGTTAACCTTTCAACTTGAAGGGTCAAGAGAGCAGTGGCATCCACTTCAAAAAGACCAGCCGCCGGCTTTGTCCGTCCCCGCGGGACGTTCCATTGATAGGCGTTCATAGCCATCTCTTCGAATAAAGCCTGGGCGGCCTCGGGGGTTTTGTTGTTAAGCGTACCCCCGGAAGCCGCGTCAATCATTTGACGCGTCTGAAAATTCAGCCCATTATAAAAAATTTGAACTTGCAACCACGTTGGCAGCGCGTGGTGCGGGCAACGGCGGAGGAATTCCTTAAACTGTTCCCAAGTCTCGTATAGAGACTCAGGATCATTTTGCACAAACGAAGAAATGTCCGCCCGCAACTTTGCAGTTTTTGCGGGCGGAAAGTACTTCGTTAGGAACCGTTCCGTCAACTCAGCCCACGTGGTGATACATCCTCGCGGGAGGGCATTCAACCACGCCTTGGCTTTGGACTTAAGGGAAAAAGGAAATAAGCGCAAACGAATGGCGTCATCAGTGACGCCATTAATCTTGAAGGTGTCGCATATCTCCAAGAAATTGGACAAGTGGACATTCGGGTCCTCATCCGGCAGTCCATCGAACTGCACGGCGTTTTGGACCATTTGAATGACACTTGACTTTATTTCGAAATTATTATTCGCCACCGCAGGGCGAACAATACTCGACCCAGAATCATCCAGGTTAGGTCGGGCGTAATAGGACATAGTACGCTCGGCCGCCGGCGGAGGGTTAGGCGCAGCCATAAGTACAACAGTATGTTCTCCGATAGATTCCTCGGGATCTAAAGAAGGATTTCGGCGTTGAGATTGAATACGCGCAAGAGAGCGTTCGATCTCAGGGTCGAAGTCAAAATCTTCAGACTCTGAGGGTTGTCCTCGGGTCATACACCCAAACAAAAATAAAACAAAATAAAGTTCTTTTTTTTGTTTTTAAAATAAAGTTTTTAGTTTTTTTTTTATAGAAAATAAGTAAAAATAATAGACTCCGGAATTCGAAATAGCAACTCGAAAAGAGACTCTATCGGAGTCTCCCCGGCAACGGCGCCAAAAAACTTGGTGGGCCCGCGAATAGACTCTTACTGTGGTTGGTTCGGTGAGTTGATCGCCGCGGGCTCGCTCGGGTAGGCAAGTGCACCTATCGCAAGTAGTACTCGATATTCGGGGGAATACCGAGGTCGTATTGTTCTCGGGGTCGTGTTGACTATTCTTACTCCTCCGGGAGGACTATTATTTTACTAAAAGTAAGGTGGATTTTTTTAAGTAAATAAAGACGGAAAAGCAAAGGAGCGAAAAAACGATTTAGAAAATATTCGATGAAGGGTTAACGCTCGGCATCGAATCGGATTAAGACTAAAACAATTTTTAATAATTATAGCACTTAGTTTTCAAATTAATAATAAGGCAACTTGGCCGTGGAGGTTCCACAAATGTGAGCTCACCTAGCTATAGGGATATCGCTCACCTAAACGTTAAGACTATTCGACCGAACGTTAGTCCGACGAAGGATTCCTCTTAACGCCCGCTTTACGCTAAGAACCCCGCTATTAGGTGGGGAACCCAATCCGGTAGAATTACGCTTGTCCTCTTTCGAGGGTATGCACGCAACTCTATTTACCCAGGGATGATCGGTCCATATGCACGGCCTCTCGGCTAGCTAGCATATGGACTACGGAAATAGGGCCCACACATCGATATGTGGTCCTACGCGTCGTAAACCCGGGATAAACCTTAAGTGCTTAAATTAAAATGAAAATAAAGAGCTTCAATTATTATAAATCATTTTAAATGTCCCAATGCTCTTCGATGCCGAGGCTAATAGCGATTAGCCACACATCGGTATGGGGACGGCTTATAATTTAGTGAGGCGCAAGTTCGAAATTAAACACTAAACGATTATAAGAAGGGGACACAAGAAAAATAACAACATTTAGAAAACTGAAAAACTAGCTAAAACAAGAACTCACGCACACTCCAAATTATAAGTTAAAAAGGAACTAAGTTACACATGAAAGAAATTTGCATATTCAAAATTTGCGAGTCCCACGCAAACGAGTGGGGGCAGTAAATAAAAGCTGAAAATTTGCAAGTCCTACTCAAACGAGTAGGACTGAAATGAAAGCGAGTCCTACTCAAATGAGTAGGAGAAAATAAATGCGATTACAGGGCTATAAAGATCCCTCCATTTAACTCAAGTGAGTAGGCGGAAAAAATAAAGAAAGAAAATTACAAGTCCTACTCAAACGAGTAGGCGGGAAATAAAGTCCGGCCATTTAAACTCAAGTGAGTAGGCGGAAAAATAAAGAAAGAAAATAACAAGTCCTACTCAAACGAGTAGGACTGAAAATGAAAACGATGCGCCATTTAACTCTTAACGAGTAGGCGGAAATAAATACACACAGACACACACACTCCATAAGAATTTCAAGAAAGCAATAAAGCTAACACCTACACTCACACACTCTACATAATTTGAACAAAGCATTAAAAATTATACACCTACACTCACACACTCTACATAATTTGAACAAAGCATTAAAAATTATACTCATACACTCACACACACAACATGAAAATTAAGAAGAACAAAAGAAAATTTATGCTCATACACTCACCCACACTAATTAAAAGCAAAATGAAAGTTACCTAAAAATTAAAACTTTTACTTTTTCATAGTTAGGTTTTGCCAAAAACAAATAAAAAGAGGAAATTACAATTTTTAGAGGACAAAAGTTTTTCAAAACATATTAAAAATCAAAGTTTTTGGAAAATTAAAATTTCAACATTTTCATTCTTATGGTTTTATGAAAGTGATAAAAAAGTGAAAAAGAAGATGAAAATAACAAAAATAGGTTTTACAATCCTACAAAATAAACTAAGAAAAGAAAATAAAGTTCACTTTCAAATCTCTTTTACAAATTCATAAGAGTGAAGATGTGGAAGAAATTAAAAGAAGACATGAAAAAAAAGAAAAAAACCTAATTCATCATTTCATGAATTTCTAACAAAACCTAACATGAGACAAATTAAAAGCATGTAAAGTAAATAAATAACACTCATACACACACACACACATTTCATAAATGAAGAACTAAATGAAGAACAAAGATAAAACCAAGGATAAAAAGGAGAAGGAAATTGGGCACAAGTGTTCATTCCAAAGCCATATATGAAGAGAAAAGCCAACATTTTATTGATTAAAGGAAACTATTACAAGCTATTAAAAGAGCTAAAGCTAAAGCAAAAACAAACATGAAAGAAAAGAGGGAGAAATCTCCTTACATAGCTTTAGAAATCACGGATGCAGCCCACAAAAAGACACTAAATTGGCCCAAAAATCTGAACCCTTGGACCTTACAGAACTGGGCAATTTATAGGAAAAAAAATCTAAGTACACGCCCTTGGTCACGGGCGTGTAGGGGGGCGTGACAGTACTATTCATGAAGGCGGCTGGCGATTGGACAGGAAAGTTGACTTCGGGCTGAGTTCGCGGCAGTCACGCCCCGGGTCACGGGCGTGACTCTGGGCGTGTCGGGGAGGTAGAACCGGGCGTGGGTTGCGCCGAAAGTCTTTGGCAGCATCTTGTCGGGCTAGCTGGAAAGGTCACGCCCCAGGTCACGGGCATGACTCTGGGCGTGTTGGTTGGTGTCGACACTCGACGAATGTCGAGCGGAAAGTGTCGAGTCGAAATCGTCGAGCGGAAATTGAGTCACGCCACAGGTCACGGGCGTGACGCTGGGCGTGACTGTTGGTGTCGACACTCGACGATCGTCGAGATGAATTCGTCGAGTGGAGTGAACACGGGCTTGGGTCACGCCCCGTGTCGGGTGCCACGGGCGTGACACTAGGCGTGTCGAGCTTTTTACTTCAGAAATCTGCCAGTTCACAGAATTTGAGCATCACGCCTTGGTCACGGGCGTGACAAATATGTCACGGGCGTGTACTGCCCAATTTTGGCAGATTTTGAACTTTTTCTGAAAAATAAAATAAAATAAGTTAGAAGCAAATTTACAAGAATAGGAACATTTTATTGAACAAAAATAAGTAAAAATGACGAAAATAAATGAAAATGATTAAATTAATGTGCACAAAAATACGCATATTTTCAATTCATCAACTACTATGTCTCAGTATAGGAGAGATGAACTAAAAAGATTTGGGAAAGCAAACAAGCTACTCAATGTTGATGAGTACATGAATCTTTACCCAGAAGCAGTTGTCCCCAGAGCCACTTCACTGAACATCATAGGGGCAGCTGACATGACTATGACCAAGGCTCAAGCTTCAGATCCCAATAGGGAAATCATTTTCAAGAAGCCAGGAGAAAAAGCACTAGAAGTCAAGCCAAAACAGAAGAAATCAGAGAAGTAATTTTGTGTTTTCTTTTCATTTCTGCTTCTGTTTCAGTCTATATCTTTGCATTAAAACAAAGCCAGTATGTATATATATATCTGTTGCATGTGTTGTAAATTCTCTGCCAGATATATCTCTTAATTTTGCTTTGTTTTTCTGTTTGTTATTTGCTTGGAGTTTCTGTTAGTGACCTCACCCAAATAGGGGGAGATTGTTGGATCCCTAGTTGATTTGGGCTAGGTTCACTGACTTAGGATGTGACCCATCATGTATAGTCTGGGTCAAGTTTGTGTCTTAGAGTCTAGGACAGTCCTCTATCTCAACTTCAGATGGACCAACCCTCTTCAAGACCTTCAGGAACTCCAGATCTATCAATTTTTCAGACTAAGTGAAATGAGTTCGACATTCGTCGAACTCAGCTCGACGAAGGAAGTTGTGCGCTCGACGATCGTGAGACAATTCGCAGTACTGAGTTCGACGAACTTTGTTCTTTGCTCGATGAACACCAGGTTCTATTTCAAGCATTCTCAGGACTACTTCAAATTTCTCTAAGTCCAGCTCCATGCTTCGGTCGACGAATTATATTCTGAGCTCGATGAACTTGGATCTCAAGTTCACAGCTTCTCAGGTCGACGAATGCTAATCTCTACTCGACGATTTTTGTGCTCAGAGAATATGTGTCGACACTTAGGGCTTGTGTCGACACCAGACGATTTGTGTCGACACCCAGGATTTCAGTCGACACCAGCGTGTGTCGACACCAGAAGATTTGTGTCGACACCTAGACCAATCTGTCGACACCAGAGGAGTTGTGTCGACACCAAGATCAATCTGTCGACACCAATTTGTGTCGACACAGCATTTCAGTAGATGCAGAGTATTTCGTCCAAGTCCAGAACTTTTCTCAGGTCGTCGAAGTTTATTCTCAGCTCGACGAATTTGGTTCTCTGCTCAACGAATAATGTTTGACGGATATTGAAGATTGTCTATTCAACGAATGAAGACTGTCAGCTCGACGAACTCAGCTCAGCTCGACGAACTCAGCTCAGCTCGACGAACCCAGCTCAGCTCGATGAACTCAGCTTAGCTCGACGAATTCAAGACTCAGCTCGACGAATTCTGTTCTTCGGTCGACGATTCCAGACTAGGTCTTCTTCCGTTCCCGTCTCATCTCATGGCGCTGATTCCTGGACAATTAATGGTAGTTCCTCACAGTATACTACCGTTAGGATGCGCAGTTAATTCTAGATTATTACATGTCGTTTTCCCATGGAAACAGTTGGGGAAATAATTAATTGCTGCTTCCTTTCCAGGCCGTCTGTCATTACTGCTCGACATTCAACAATTCGAATGCTCTCCATGACAGATAGAGATATACAGAAACCAGAAATAATATACAAGAAGTACACAACACCAGACAACAACAAGAAAAGCATAGACAGTGATTCAGACAACACAAGAAAAAGAATTCATTCTTGGCCCAGAGAGAAATTGATTTAGAAGAAAAAGAGGAAGAACATTACATCAATATCAAGAGTCTTCTTCATCTGCTTTTGCTCAGGAGAACTTCAAAACAATACAGTCATATCAGTTGCAAGAAGTTCCTGAAGATTTTCTCTGGACCTGGAATTCTAGGTCTTTGAAGACCTATCACCCTGAAGCAGTGCTCCAGTATTCTTCCTGAACCATTCTACATCTCAGGGGGAGCAAAGCTGCTAAACAACATTCCACAAGTCTTCTCATTTGACTTGAGAAAGAGAAGACCTCATCACCCTCACACTCCATCTCTATACAGGGTTTTAATTCCCTTCAAAATTATTCTGGTTGCAAGTCTCCCACCAAAATACTTGAGGGTTTGGTTTTTGGGAACCTGATCAAAACCCCATTGGTGCCAGGACACCTGATCAACCCCTTCCTGCAGTGGATTCCTACCAGGGTGGTAGAAGAGTGGACTACCCAGATTTGGGGAACCACTATAAAATTCTTGTGTCGTCTGGTTGCTTTCTTTTCCTTTTTGTTTTCTGGCCTTGCTCTGTGATTGTGCTGTGATTAGTCCATTGCTTCTTTCTGGTTTATTATATTTGCTGCACACACACACACACCTAAAATACAACAGTAGTTGTAAAAGTTTTAAAATCACCATATACTCTATTCACCCCCCCCCCCCCTCTAGAGTATATCAGATTTAGCTACACTTTCATGCTGACATGCCAATCCGCTCAACAATCTTAAACGGGCCCATATACCTCGGATCCAATTTCCGGTTCTTACCGAACCTCTTAACACCAACCATCGGGGAAACCTTAAGAAACACAAGGTCCCCTACAAAAAACTCCAAGTCAGACCTACGCCGGTTGGCGTTCTTCTCATACTGCTCCTGAGCTATCCGAAACTTTTCTCGAATCAGCTTCACCGCAACTTCCATTTCTTCGAGCGCGTCTGGACCCAACAACGGCCTCTCACCGACATCAGTCCAAAATAGGGGATTTCTGCAGCGTCTCCCATACAGTGCTTCGAACGGAGCCATTTGCAAGCTCTCTTGGTAACTGTTGTTGTATGCAAATTCAATAAGCCACAAACGCTCATCCCATGCTCCACTGTAGCCCAAGATGTAGCACCTGATCATATCCTCAAATATCTGGTTCACTCGCTCAGTCTGACCATTGGTCTGATGGTGGTAAGCTGTAGAATACCTCAAATCTGTACCCAAACCCTCTTGCAGACTCCTCCAGAAGCGAGATGCTAAACGGGAGTCTCGATCCGAAATGATGCTAACTGGCACACCGTGTAATCTGATGACCTCGTTCAAGTACAGCGCTGCTATCTTCTTCATCGGGTAATCTATCTTATAGGGTACGAAGTGCGCACAATTCGTCAATCGGTCCACTATCACCCAAACTGAATCAAATCCCCTTGGAGATCTCGGTAAGCCCGTAATGAAGTCCATAGAAATACTCTCCCACTTCCAAGTCGGGATCTCCAACGGAGTCAACTTGCCACCAGGCCTTCCATGATCGGCCTTCACATGCTTGCAAGTGTGGCACTCAGCAACAAATCGGGCTATATCACCCATCATCCCATACCACCAGGCAATCTGCTTCAATTCATGATACATCTTTGTAGATCCTGGATGGTAGGCAACACTGGATCCATGAGCCTCTCTGCATATCATAACCCTGATGTCTCCAACAGAGGGGATGCAAAACCTGTCGTGGTACTTCAAGATACCCGCATCATCGATAGAAAAATCCGGCAACACCCCTCTCTTAGTCCTGAGGTATAAGTGTAGAAGATCCGGATCATCCTTCTGGTGCAACCTGGTAAGTGCAATCCAAGACGGTTCTGCCACTGCCAAACTGCTCTGCATGTCACAGCGTCCCACTGAAATATCCATCAGGAGGAACTCTTCCACTAAACGATCGGCGTTGAGATTAAAGATCTTCCTCATCTTCCGGCTCAGGGCATCGACCACCACATTGGCCTTGCCCGGATGATACTGTATCTCCACATCATAATCGGCCACATACTCTAGCCACCGCCATTGGCAAAGATTCAACTCCTTTTGTGTGAACACGTACTTTAGACTTTTATGATCTGTGAAGATCTTGCACTGAGCACCATAAAGTAGATGCCTCTACAACTTTAGCACATAAATCACCGCTGCAAACTCAAGGTCATGCGTTGGGTAATTTCTCTCATTAGTCTTTAGTTGCCTTGACCCATACGCAATCACTTTTCTAGCCTGCATCAACACACAACCCAGACCAACATGCGAAGCATCAACGTACACTTCTTACTCCACGCCCTCAATAGGTAGGGTCAGAATGGGAGCAGGGCACAATCTGTTCTTTATTTCCAGGAAGGCTGCTTCGCACTTCTCACTCCAAACAAAGGCTGTGTTCTTCTGAGTCAATCTGGTCAAAGGTGCAGCCAGGGTAGAGAAACCCTCCGCAAACCTCATGTAGTAGCCGACTAACCCAAGGAAGCTTCTAATCTCCTTGGGCGTGCCCGGCCTGCTCCAATCCATCACTGTTGCGATCTTTTCCGGGGCTACCGAGATCCCATCCTTATTCACCAAGTGGCCCAGAAACGAGACCTGAGGAAACCAAAATTCTCACTTGCTCAGCTTGGCGAATAACTTGTGGTTCCTCAACTCCGATAGAACCAAGCGCAGATGCTGCTCATGCTCCTCAGCACTGCGAGAGTAGATCAACACATCCTCGATGAATACCACCACGAACTTGTCTAGAAAGTCCTTGAACACCAGGTACATCATATCCATGAAAGCTGATGGTGCGTTGGTCAAACCAAACGACATCACTAGAAACTCGAAGTGTCCATGCCTCGATCTAAACGCAGTCCGTGGAATATCTGCCTCACGGATCCTGATCTGATGAAAGCCAGAACGAAGATCGATCTTGGAAAACATCATTCTACCATGCAACTAATCAAATAAGTCAACGATCCTCGGCAGAGGGTACCTGTTCTTAATAGTAACTTTGTTCAGCTCCCTATAATCGATGCACAGCTACATCGACCCATCCTTGTTCTTCACAAATAGAACAAGAGCACCCCAAGGCGACGAACTCTGCCTGATAAAGCCTTTTGCCAACAACTCATCCAACTAGACTCGCAACTCCTCCAACTCACGAGGGGACATCCGATATGGCGCCTTAGCAATAGGACGCGTACCCGGTTTCAAATCAATCACAAACTCAACATCCCGCTCGGGGGGAAGACCAGGAAGGTCATCAGGAAAAACATCCGAGAAACCACGCACAACAGGAATTTCCTCCAAGCGCGGTACACTAACAACTGTCCCATCCACCGAGACTAAACAAGCAAAATAATCAGAATGAAACAGCTTTTGAGCACATACCGCAGAAATGACAAGGGAATCCTAGTACGGATCAGCATACACACTTCCAAGCTGACCGTTGTCCTTGATGAAGTCCAAGCATTTCCCTTAGCACTGAATATCCGCATCATACTTAGACAACGTGTCCATGCCCAGAATAACATCGAAGTCCTCTAGATCAATCATCTCAAGTTTGTCTTCGCAAGGAAGTCCCCCAACAAAACAGGGCAATCCAAAATGCCCAAATCTGATAACACAGATTCACCAGAAGGGAACTTGACGCGGAAGGTAACACGAACTTGATCTAGAATCAACCAATAACGCTCTACAAAAGTTCTAGCCACAAACGTGTGGGTAGCGTCGGAGTCGAACAGAACACGCGCCCAACGGTTCTTCACCTTAAATTTTCCTATAGGAGTACATAAGCAACTAAGGAACCACAAAAATAAAAACGGTAACCATTCTAGAAAATAAAACTTTCAGGCTAGGAAAACAACTAACCTGAGATGACCTGAGTAGAAGTTTGAGCCTCCTCGGAAGAGATAACGTTCAGCTTTCCTTTGCCCTTGTCCACACGCTGAGGCGGAGGTAAAGCCTGAAGTGGAACTACCTGAAGAATAGGCTGGACCTGAGGACACCTTGTCTTGATATGACCCTTCTGTCCACACTGATAGCAGACTTTATCCTTGGACTAGCACTGGGCAGCATCATGCCTGGGTCGCTTGCAAAAAGAACAGGAAACATCCCTCCTAGGAGCACCTTGAAAAGCATGAGCTTGCTCCTTATTCTGATCTCCCGCCGTCTTGAAACACCACTCAACAGGGTGGCCTGACCGGATACAGAAGCTACACACTACCTTGCTCTTCTATCCCGAAGCAGCATTGAGTACCTGGGGGTTCTTCTCTTCAGCAGAATTCCTCTTGTCCTTCCTCATTTGTTGGACTTTGTTCTTTGCGGTCTCAATTGCCTCCACTTTTAGAGCAGCCTCCACCACCCCTGCATAAGTCTCTGATCCATAAGCACTGCCCAACTGCTGAACCTCGCTCCTCAAGCCATTAAGGAACCGCTTGACTCGATCTGCTTCAACACTCACCAACCCAGGGGAAAACTGGCTCAACTTACTGAACTCTATCTCGTACTCACTGACCGTGAGTTGCCTCTACTTCAGGCAAAGGAAGTCTTTCATTATTCTGTCACGCTCCACCGAAGGCCGGAACTTCCTCAACATCATCTCCTTGGATAATCCTCAAGAGCAACCAGCTACCATGCTCCCCTTTTCTCTTATCCACCAACTCTTAGCCAAACCCTTAAGCTGATAGGAGGCTATCATCACTCTCTAATCATCTGCAATACTAGAGTACAAGAACATCTCCTCCATGGAGATCAGCCAATCATCTATGACCATCAAATATGCCTTCCCATCATATGTAGGAGGGCTAAGTCGCTGAAACTGAGAAACAAAGGCCATCTCTGCTGGCACCACAACTGGAGGTCTCAGGGGAGCAGGAGGGGGAGGAGCAGCTGACCCCCATGCAAGGGCTTGCACCCCCTGAGTCTGTCCTACCACAACTGCCACCAGAGACTAGATCTGGGCCTGCATCTCCACCATCTGCATGGTCAAGGAATCGTTGCTCTATCACAGGCTCTCGATCACCGCATCACTCTGCGCTCTTGAGGACTCACCCTCAGACAGGGGAGTCGACCTAGTCGAAGGACGTGTCGCCATCCTAAAACCATGAAAACTGAGGTACAAACCTTGTACAACAGTTGGAACAAACTACCAGTACAGACAATACATACATAAATATGAACCTTTAACTACTATACTTGCTCTGGGATTTTATTTTGTTTAACAAAAGTGATGCTATGCCTAACCTAGGATGGTTAACCACCATCAACTAACTCTTGTGCCTAGATCGGGAATGCATGAATTTATATTGTTTTTTTGATTTAAAACCATATGTGTACATATTTCATCCTGCAAATCTTTAGCTTGGTGCATTGTGCTTCTGCAATGTTATGTTATGCATGATTGTGCTATGCATTCTAAAAAGGCCATAATGCATTTCATGAGTGGCGTACACATGAAAATGTTATGCATCCCATATTACATAACATTCTCATGCAATGAAAAAGAAACGTGCTAGTCGCATTCATGTGGTGAGGTTATGCATCCCATACTACATAACCCTCACATGTTGCCCCTATGGTGGATCCATATACAGACACATATTATGCATCCCATACTACATAATATGCCCCGTATACTTCATGTTATTCTATGAGTGTAGTGTTCGTGCTTCAGCCAAGACGTGCTGATAACATATCGGTGTGTGTATGATATGACACAAAATATCTAATACCTACAAGGAAAGGTTGCCCGACAAATTATCAAGCAACCTCCCTCTGATAGCAACTGTCACAACCCGCATTTTCTACGAAATTAAGAAGTATCAGAGTAGGAGAAAACACGTGTTGTGATGCCACGTCGAGCAGGGGATAACTGTCGACGCTCTGGCGAACACCGTCTAACTAGACTATGAAAATTCATAAGTTTAATGATTAGAAAATCAGTTATATTTTAAAGGCCGTATCCCTCGGCTCAGTGGATCATCCAGTCCACCGTTTAAAAACTATACTTATACGCGGCGGAAAAATACTTTATTTATTTTTGACATCCTATGAGAGTGTATAATGTCCCCCGAGGTCCACTCATACTATGCAAGACTCTAGATTTATTTTATATTATAAGTGGGAAAACGATCTTTTTACGTTGCTTAGAAAGTCGTGTATGAGTTTCATAAACATGCAGATCAGGAGATATACTTATAATAGTGTTTTTAGGTTTAAAAGTAACTAGCAACCTAGCATAAATCTTCTCATGAGCAAGTAGACTATCTCTAGAAAGGTAGCAGTAAAAAAAACATATCTAGTATCACAAGTAATAACCACCAGCGGGCTTCAACAACCTGACACGAACCCACTGGCGAGCATGTATGTCTGTAGGAATAATAGAAAACTACCTCACAAACACAAGGAGGAAGATCCCAGCAACCCAAGGGATCCACAACAATCACCAAGGAAAACCCAACCGCTCAACTGGCTACTGCTCTAAACCTGAGGAATCCAAAGAAAGAACACCTCAGCAAGTATAACAAGAAATTCCGAATTAGAGCATAATATCAAAATGGAATGAAAGAGAGTAAGTAAACATGACAGTAAAAGCTAGTGCTGTCCAAAGTAAGCCAAAGTACACCAAGCACAAGGAAAACAACAACAGGCCCTGCTCAAATCCAGCAGAGGCTACAAGGCAAAAGGGAAGAAAACTTGCCAAAATATGTTGCATTCTACTAAGAAGAAACACCTAACAATCCTAATTTATGAGTTTATGGCAATAGTAAAAATACACATGGTTTAGGATTGGAGGCAAGCGTGGTCCCCCAAACCACCATCACCAAAACAAAATAAGCTCAAGGGTCACACAGGGAGAGCACTAAGGACCTACAAACCACCCACACCCAGCCTGTACCTAGGAAAAATAGTGGCGGCCACGGCTGAACACAAAACCCCACCCCTTTTAAGAGCTAAAAAGAAAACCACCCCTACTATCCATCACCCATGATTCGAGGTTCAGAGAAAAGGAAACAGCTGACAAAATAACCCCAAACCCAGCGGGATTCACTCGGGAAAACAAGGGACGACAGAGGGAAAATCATCGAACACAGCTTACAGAAATCGTCGAGCTCAGTTCGACGATCTTCGTCGATCTCAAGCAACCGGAGATCGTCGATCCCATTTCGACGAACAACATCGAACCCAGATCGATGATGTAACGCCCCCGATTTTTCTACGATTATTTAATTCTCATTTGGCATAACGTTGACGCATTTCCAAAATGTGTCGTTTGTTAGAGTGTGGTCTTAGCTCTTTAGGTTTCTTGTGTGGTTGATGGTAGCATTTTTGGCAAGATTCCCCAGCAAGCCGGGTCTGTTTTGGTGATCGGTGAGGCCACTCGGGGGATGCTTGTGTTTTGACTTCGGGTAGTGATAACCTTAGATTTGTTCGTCGAGAGTTGGTTTCGACTTCGCCGTTGCGTTCGTAGCATAGGTAATTAGCTACGGTGTGAATTTCGTTGGATTCTTAGGTGGTTCGGTTTTTGTGTCGTTTTGATATGTTAATAATAATGGATGCAAATAATTAATTAACAAAGCTTGAAATGAATCCATTGGCTTTTAGGTGGCAGTTAAGGCTGATAAGACGTGTCTATGCATATATATAGCTTTAAGACAAAAAACGAGACTATTCATCGTCTCCTTCCGTGAGAGAATAACTGTTGTCCTGTTCATGAGAGAGTAAAACTGGCGGACAGCCTTGCCTTCCACCGCCGATTCCGGGAGTGTTAGTGGACAGAATTCGATTCCGAAAGCGGATTTGGATTACTGTCGCCTAGACCTTCATTCCTACGATAAGAGATTCAATTTTCGTGGTGTTTCTGGGGGTCTTGGAATTTTTGGTTTGATCCTTTTTTCGCCATTAAAACTCTAGAATCCTGGTTTAGGTGTTGTTGTGGCTGGAGCCGAGAGAGAGAGGAAGGGCTGTGCAAGATAAATTTTTGGATTTAAGGCAAGTGGTGCTCTTCGCCCTTGCCAAGTAGTGGCTTCTTCATTTTTTGTTCCTTGTTGTCAAGTATTAATTTCAGATCCTTGAATTTTCTAGTTTTTTCCTTAATCATGACAAGAAATTGTTAAGCCCACTGAATTTACTTCCTGTCCAGTTATTTGATTTATCATCCAGTTGAGATATTGTCTAAATTTCGACTCTTAGAACCTAGGAATGTTGCTTAGCCTTGTCAGATCTCACTATTACTGCAATTTTTGGCCTACTGTCAGTTTGCTGTAGTGTTATAATGCTGACTTCTTCATGTGTAGGCTGGGTTTTGGCGTAAATTGGCTTGGCAGTTGTGGTAGCAGTAGCATCAATTTCCTTTTTCCTTTCCATAGTCTCGAGGATTAGAGTGTTTATGGGTTAGTAGAAGTGTTCTGGTATAATAGGTGGAACATAGAAGTGTATACTGTAGGATTAAAGCGTTGTCCAGCGTTTTGTGCACTCAATGCTGATAGGTCGTCGATCTGAGTTCGACGAACATCGTCGAACTGAGATCGACGATCTCCGGTCGCATGTGATCGTCGAAGGTCGTCGATCTGGGTTCGACGATAATCGTCGAACTGAGCTCGATGATTTTTCCTGTGATCTGAGTTCGACGATAATTGTCGAACTGAGTTCGACGATAATCTTCGAACTGAGTTCGATGATTTCCTGTGACCTGCGTTCGACGAAAAATCGTCAAACTAAGTTCGACGATTTCCCGTTACCTGTGTTCGACGAAAATCATCGAACGGAGTTCGACGATTTCCCGTGACCTGTGTTCGACAAAAATCATCGAACGGAGTTCGATGATTTCCCGTGACCTGTGATTCGACAAAATAAAATCGTCGAACGGAGTTCGATAATTTCCCGTGACCTGTGTTCGACGAAAATCGACGAACGGGGTTCGACAATTTTCCTGTGGCTGGAGATCGACGATTTTCAATAAGCTGAGATCGGCGTTTATTTCTTTTGCCTTAACCGAGTTTTTTTGTGCAATTTCTTTCCTTCCCGAGTGATTACCTCCTAGGTGGGGATGTCTTGTCGGCCATTCGTTTCTTCTTTTTTTAAGGCCGAATCGTGGGTTAGGGTAGGAAGTGGTATTTTGATGCTCTAAAGGAGCGGGATGTTTTGTGTGCGAGCCATGGCCGCCACTTTTTAGTCCCAGGTACGGGCTGGGTATTGCCGTGGCCGCCACCTTTTAATCCCAGGTATGGGCTGGGTATGTGGTGGCCTTGTGTAGATACAGTGAATTTTTAGTTGGAACTGTTTTGTTTGGGGGACTGTTTTTGGTCACCAACCCAGTTCCATGATGTTTTACTACTGTCATTACTCACAAATTAGGATTGTTAGGTATTTCTTCCTGGTTGAATGCAACATATTATGGCAGGTTTTCTTGTCTTTTGCCTTGTAGCCTCTACAGGGTTTGGGCAGGGCTTGCTGTTGTTACCTGGTACTTGGTGTACTTTTGCTTACTTTGGGCAGTGTTTGCTTTTACTGTCATATTTACTTAGGCTCCGTTTGGGGGGACTTATTTTCACCGGTCAAGCGGTCATGACCGCATGAATCAGACCTTAATTAAGTCCCGGTTCATGCGGTCGTGACCGCTTGACCGGTGAAAATAAGTCCTCCCAAACGGAGCCTTAGTCTCTTTTGTTCCATTTTGATATAATCCTCTAATTCAGAATCTCTTGTTTTACTTGCTGAGGTATTCTTTTCTTCTCTGAATGCCACAGGTACTGATTAGTAGCCGAGTAGACGGCTAGATTTGTTGTGGTGTTGTCGGTGATCCCTTGAGCTGTAGGGATCTTTCTCTTGTTGTGGTGAGGTTGTTTTCCGTTTTTCTTATAGACATACATACTTGCCAGTGGGTTCGTGTCAGTTTGTTGGCGCCCACTGGTAGTTTTACCTTATGATACTAGATATGTTTCTTTTACTGCTACCTTTCTAGAGATAGTTTACTTGCTCTTGGGAAGATTTATGCTAGGTTGCTAGTTACTTTTAAACCTTAAAACATTATTATAAGTATATCTCATGGTCAGCATGTTTATGAAACTCATACACTACTTTCCAAGCAACGTAAAAAGACCGTTTTCTTACTTATAATATAAAATAAATGTAGAGTCTTGCATAGTATAAGTTGACCTTGGGGGTCACTTATGCACTCTCTTAGGATGTCAAAAATAAATAAAGTATTTTTTGCTGCGTATAAGTATAGTTTTTAAACTGTGCACTAGGTTATCCACTGAGCCGAGGGATACGACCTTTAAAAATATAACTAATTTTTCTAATCATTAAACTTTCGAATTTTCATAGTCTAGTTAGATGGTGTTTGCCTGAGTGTCGACAGATATCCCCTGTTTGACGTGGCATCACGACGCGTGTTTTCTCATACTCTGATACTTCTTAAATTCAGAGAAAATGCGGGTTGTGACAGTTGGTATCAGAGGGAGGTTGCTTGATAATTTGTCGGGCAACCTTTCCTTGTAGGTATTTGATGTTTAGCATCATATCATACACACACCGATATGTCATCAGCACGTCTTGGCTGAAGCACGAACACTACACTCATAGCATAACATGAAGTATACGGGGCATATTATGTAGTATGGGATGCATAATATGTGTCTGTATATGGATCCACCATAGGGGCAACATGTGAGGGTTATGTAGTATGGGATGCATAACCTCACCACATGAATGCGACTAGCATGTTTCTTTTTTGTTGCATGAGAATATTATGTAGTATGGGATGCATAACATTTTCATGCGTACGCCACTCATAACATGCATTAGGGCCTTTTTAGAATGCATAGCACAATCATGCATATCATAACATTTCATAAGCACAACGTGTCAAGCTAATGATTTGCAGGATGACATATGTACACACATGGTTTTAAATCAGAAAAAAAATATAAATTCATGCATTCCCGATCTAGGCACAAGAGTTAGTTGATGGTGGTCAACCATCCTAGGTTAAGCATAACATCACTTTTGTAAAAATAAAATAAAATCCCAAAGCAAGTATAACAGTTAAAGGTTCATATTTATGTAAGTATTGTCTGTACTGGTAGTTGTTCCAACTATTGTACTAGGTTTTGACCTCAGTTTTTAAGGTTTTAGGATGACGAGACGTCCTTCGACTAGGTCGACTCCCCTGTTTGAGGGTGAGTCTTCAGGAGCGCAGAGTGATGCGGTGATCGAGAGTCTGTGTCAGAGCAATGATTCCTTGACCAGGAGGATGGTGGAGATGTAGGCCAAGATCCAGTCTCTAGTGGCAGCTATGGCAGGGCAGACTCGGGGAGTGCAACACCCTGCAGGGGGGTTAGCTGCTCCTCCCCCTCTTGCTCCCCTGAGACCTCCAGTGGTGGTGCCGGCAGAGATGGCCTTTATCTCACAGTTTCAGAGACTTAGCCCTCCTACATATGATGGGAATGCAGATTTCATGGTCATAGATGATTTGCTGATCTCCATGGAGTAGATGTTCTCGTACTCCGTTGTTGTAGATGATCAGAGAGTGATGATAGCCGCCTATCAGCTAAAGGGTTTGGCTAAGAGCTGGTGGCTTAGGGAAAAGGAGAGCTTGGTGGCTGGTTGCTCTTGGGGATTATTCAAGGAGATGCTGTTGAGGAGGTTCTTGCCTTTGTTCGAGCGTGACCGAGTAATGAATGACTTCCTCCACCTGAAGCAGAGGCAAATCACGGCCAGTGAGTTCGAGATAGAGTTCAGTAAGTTGAGCCGGTTTTCCCCTGGGTTGGTGACTGTTGAAGAAGATCGAGTCAAGCGGTTCCTTGGTGGCTTGAGGAGCGAGGTTCAGCAGTTGGCCAGTGCTTATGGATCAGAGACTTATGCAGGGGTAGTGGAAGCTACTCTGAAAGAGGAGGAAATTGGGACCGCAAAGAACAGAGGCCAGCAAATGAGGAAGGACAAGAGAAAGTATGCTGAAGAGAAGAACCCCCAGGTACTCGATGCTGCTTCGGGAAAGAAGAGCAAGGTAGTGTGTAGCTTCTGTGGCCGGTCAGGCCAACCTGTTGAGAGGTGTTTCACAAAGGCGGGAGCTCAGAAGAAGGAGCAAGTTCATGTTATTCAAGGTGCTCCTAGGAAGGATGTTTCCTGTTCCGTTTGCAAGCAACCCAGGCATGATGCTGCCCAGTGCTGGTCCAAGGATAAAGTCTGCTATCAGTGTGGCCAGAAGGGCCATGTCAAGACAAGGTGTCCTCAGGTCCAGCCTATTCTTCAGGCAGTTCCACTTCAGGCTTTACCTCTGCCTCAGCATGTGGACAAGGGCAAAGGAAAGCTGAACGTGATCTCTTCCAAGCAGGCTCAAGCTTCGACTCAGGTCATCGCAGGTTAGTTGTTTTCCTAGCCTGAAAGTTTTATTTTCTGGAATGGTTATAGTTTTGTTTTGGTAGCTCCTTGGTTGCTTATATACTCCTATAGGGAAATTTGAGGTGAAGAACCGCTGGGCGCGTGTTCTATTCGACTATGGCGCTACCCACTCGTTTGTGGCTAGAGCTTTTGTAGAGCGATATCGGTTGATTCTAGATCAAGTTCATGATACCTTCCGCGTCAAGTTCCCTTCTGGTGAATCTGTGTTGTCAGATTTGGGCATTCTGGATTGCCCTGTTTTGTTGGGGGACTATCTTGTGAAGGCAGACTTGAAGATAATTGATATGGAGGACTTCGATGTTATTCTGGGCATGGACTGGTTGTCTAAGTATGATGCGGTTATTCAGTGCAAAGGGAAACGCTTGGACTTCATCAAGGACAACGGTCAGCCTGGAAGTGTGTATGCTGATCCATGCCAGGATTCTCCTATCATTTCTGCGGTATGTCCTTAGAAGCTGTTTCATTCTGATTGTTTTGCTTGTTTAGTCTCGGTGGTTGGGACTGCTGTCAGTGTGCCGTGATTGGAGGAAATTCCTGTGGTTCGTGGTTTCTCTGATATTTTTCCTGATGACCTTCCTGGGCTTCCCCCCGAGCGGGATGTTGAGTTTGTGATTGATTTGGAACCGGGTACGCGTCCTATTTCTAAAGCGCTGTACCGGATGGCCCCTCGTGAGTTGGAGGAGTTATGAGTCCAGTTGGACGAGTTGTTGGCAAAAGGCTTTATCAGGCTGAGTTCATCACCTTGGGGTGCTCCTGTTCTATTTGTGAAGAATAAAGATGGGTCGATGAGGCTGTGCATTGATTATAGGGAGATGAACAAAGTCACCATTAAGAAGAGGTACCCTCTACCGAGGATCGATGACTTATTTGATCAGTTGCGTGGTAGCACGGTGTTTTCCAAGATCGATCTTCGTTTTGGCTATCATCAACTCAGGATCCGTGAGGCAGATATTCCACGGTATGTGTTTAGATCGAGGCATGGACACTTCGAATTTCTAGTGATGTCGTTTGGTTTGACCAATGCACCATCAGCTTTCATGGATATGATGAACCGGGTGTTCAAGGACTTTCTAGACAAGTTCGTCGTAGTATTCATCGATGATGTGTTGATCTACTCTCGCAGTGCTGAGGAGCATAAGCAGCATCTGTGCTTGGTTCTATCGGAGTTGAGGAACCACAAGTTATTCGCCAAGCTGAGCAAGTGCTAATTTTGGTTGCCTCAGGTCTCGTTTCTAGGACACGTGGTGAATAGGGAAGGGATCTCGGTCGACCCGGAAAAGATCGCAGTAGTGATGGATTGGAGAAGGTCGGGCACGCCCTAGGAGATTAGAAGCTTCCTAGGGTTGGCCGGCTACTACAGGAGGCTCGTGGAGGGTTTCTCTACCCTGGCTGCACCTTTGACCAGATTGACTCAGAAGAACACGACCTTTGTTTGGAGCGAGAAGTGCGAAGAAGCCTTCCTGGAACTAAAGAACAGAATGTGCACTGCTCCCGTTCTGACCCTACCTACTGAGGGCATGGAGTATGATGTGTACGTGGATGCTTGGCATGTTGGTCTGGGTTGCGTTTTGATGCAGGCTGGGAAAGTGATTACGTATGGGTCAAGGCAATTAAAGACTCATGAGAGGAATTACCCGATGCATGACCTTGAGTTTGCAACGGTGATTTTTCCTCTAAAGCTGTGGAGGCATCTACTTTATGGTGCTCAGTGCAAGATCTTCACAGATCATAAAAGTCTAAAGTACGTGTTCACACAGAAGGAGTTGAATCTGAGCCAGCGGCGGTGGCTAGAGTATGTGGCCGATTATGATGTGGATATAGAGTATCATCCGGGCAAGGCCAATGTGGTAGCTGATGCCCTGAGCCAGAATACGGGGAAGATCATTAATCTCACCGCCGATCGTTTAGTGGAAGAGTTCTCCTGATGGATATCTCTGTGGGACGCTGTGACATGCAGAGCAGTTTGGCAGTGGCAGAGCCGTCTTGGATTTCACTTACCAGGTTGCACCAGAAGGATGATCCGGATATTCTGCACTTGTAACTCAGGACTCAGAGAGAGGAGTTGTCAGATTTTTCTATTGATGATGCGGGTACTTTGAAGTACCGCGGCAGGTTTTGCATCCCCGCTGTTGGTGAACTCAGGGTTATGTTATGCAAAGAGGCTCATGGATCCAGTGTTGCCTACCATCCAGGATCTACGAAGATGTACCATGAATTGAAGCAGATTGCCTGGTGGTATGGGATGAAGGGTGATATAGCCCGATTTCTTGCTGAGTGCCACACTTTCAAGCATATGAAGGCCGATCATGGAAGGCCTGGTGGCAAGTTGACTCCGTTAGAGATCCCTACTTGGAAGTGGGAAAGTATTTCTATGGACTTCATTACGGGCTTACCGAGATCTCCAAGTGGATTTGATTCTGTTTGGGTTATACTGGACAGACTGACGAAGTGTGCTCACTTCGTGCCATACAAGATAGATTACCCGATGAAGAAGAAAGCAGAGCTGTACTTGAACGAGGTCATCAGATTGCACAGTGTGCCAGTTAGCATCATTTCGGATCGAGACTCCCATTTTACATCTCGCTTTTGGAGGAGTCTGCAAGAGGGTTTGGGTACAGATTTGAGGTATTCTACAGCTTACCACCCGCAGACCAATGGTCAGACTGAGCGAGTGAACCAGATAGTGGAGGATATGATCAGGTGCTACATCTTGGATCACGGTGGAGCGTGGGATAATCGTTTGCGGCTTATGGAATTTGCGTACAATAATAGTTACAAGGAGAGCTTGTAAATGGCTCCGTTTGAAGCTTTGTATGGGAGGCGCTGCAGAACTCCTTTGTTTTGGACCGAGGTCGGTGAGAGGCATGTGTTGGGTCCGGATGAGCTCGAGGAAATGGAAGTCGCAGTGAAGCTTATTCGAGAAAAGCTTTGTATAGCTAAGGAGAGATATGAGAAGAATGCCAACCGGCGTAGGTCTGACTTGGAGTTTTCTGTAGGGGACCTCGTGTTTCTTAAGGTTTCCCCGATGGTTGGTGTTAAGAGGTTCGGTAAGAACTGGAAATTGGATCCGAGGTATGTGGGCCCGTTTAAGATTGTTGAACGGATTGGCGTGTAATCATATAGATTAGATTTGCCAGCAAACTTCCCAGATGTTCATAATGTATTTCATGTAAGCCAATTATGGAAGTGTGTGCGAAGTAGTGGGCAAGTCTTGGATGTTGTGCCCCAGTTGGAGCCTAATCTTTCATATGTTGAGGTGTCGGTCCGCATCTTGGATACTCAAGATCGGGTGTTGCGGACAAAGTCTATCCCAATGGTGAAAGTTCTATGGAAGAATCAGGATTTGGAAAGCGCAAGTTGGGAGCTAGAGTCGGCTATGAGGGAGGCTCACCCTCATCTGTTCCCTTGATTTGTTTGGTACGTTTTCTTTCTAGTAGCTCTTGTTTTGTTACTTTCCTTCTATGGTAGAAGTGGTGTACGTAAAGTTTCGGGACGAAACTTTCTTTTAGCGGGAGTGACTGTAACGCCCCCGATTTTTCTACGATTATTTAATTCTCATTTGGCGTTACGTTGATGCATTTCCGGCATGTGTCGTTTGTTAGAGCGTGGTCTTAGCTCTTTAAGTTCCTTGTGTGGTTGATGGTAGCCTTTTTGGCAAGATTCCCTAGCAAGTCGGGTCTGTTTTGGTGACCGGTGAGGCCTCTCGAGGGATGCTTGTGTTTTGTCTTCAGGTAGAGATGACCCGAGATTTGTTCGTCGAGAGTTGGTTTTGACTTCGCCATTGCGTTCGTAGTATAGGTAATTAGCTACGGTGTGAATTTCGTCGGATTCCGAGGTGGTTCGGTTTTCGCGTCGTTTGCTGTGTTAATAATAATGGATGCAAATAATTAATTAATAAAGCTTGAAATGAATCCAGTGGCTTTTAGGTGGCAGTTAAGGCTGATAAGACGTGTCTATGCATATATATAGCCTTAAGACAAAAAACGAGACTATTCATCGTCTCCTTCCGTGAGATAATAATCGTTGTCCTGTTCATGAGAGAGGAAAACCGGCGGACAGCCTTGCCTTCCACCGCCGATTCCGGGAGTGTTAGTGGACGGAATTCGATTCCGAAAGCGGATTTGGATTACTCTCGCTTAGACCTTCATTCGTACAGTAAGAGATTCAATTTTCATGGTGTTTCTAGGGGTCTTGGAATTTTTGGTTTGATCCTTTTTCCGCCATTAAAACTATAGAATCTTGGTTTAGGTGTTGTTGCGGCTAGAGCCGAGAGAGAGAGAGAGAGAGAGAGAGAGGAAGGGTTGTGCAAGATAAATTTCTTTATTTAAGGCAAGTGGTGCTCTTCGCCCTTGCCAAGTAGTGGCTTCTTCATTTTTTGTTCCTTGTTGTCAAGTATTAATTTCAGATCCTTCAATTGTCTAGTTTTTTCCTTAATCATGATATGAAATTGTTAAGCCTACTGAATTTACTTCCTATCCAGTTATTTGATTTATCATCCAGTTGAGATATTGTCTAAATTTCTACTCTTAGAACCTAGGAATGCTGCTTAGCCTTGTCAGATCTCACTATTACTGCAAATTTTGGCCTACTATCAGTTTGTTGTAGTGTTATAATGCTGAGTTCTTCATGGGTAGGCTGGGTTTTGACATAAATTGGCTTGGCAGTTGTGGTAGCAGTAGCTGCAATTTCATTTTTCCTTTCCATAGTCTTGAGGATTAGAGTGTTTCTGGGCTAGTAGAAGTGTTTTTGTATGATAGGTGGAACATAGAAGTGTTTGCTGTAGGATTAAAGCGTTGTCCAGCATTTTGTGCGCTCAATGCTGATAGGTCATCAATCTGAGTTCGACGAACATCGTCGAACTGAGATCGACGATCCCCGGTCGCCTGTGATCGTCGAAGGTCGTCGATATGGGTTCGACGATAATCGTCGAACTAAGCTCGACGATTTTTCCTGTGATCTGAGTTCGACGATAATCGTCGAACTGAGTTCGACGATTTACTGTGGCCTGCGTTTGACGAAAAATCGTCAAACTGAGTTCGACAAATTCCCGTTACCTATGTTCGACGAAAATCGTCAAACGGAGTTCGACGATTTCCCGTGACCTGTGTTTGATGCGTGTTAATCGGCAAACGCACCGGTCGAATAAGTAATAAAGTTTTGGGAATAAATCCCCGAGTGTCGGTCTCTTGAGGAATGCAATTAGCGTAGAACGGCAACAGTACAGAGAATATCGTTATGAGAGTTATAAATAGAAAAAAAGAGGAAATAGAGGACTTGGGAGATTGTGGATGTTTGATCTACTGAACTAGTAAAAGCTATGCGGGTCGAAGGCACCGCTTCGCAAGGTGGAGTGGGTGTGTCGGCCGCGATGCCGAACTTCAGTTGGGCGAGTGGAAGGGAAGCTAATGGATTGAAGTGTTCTTGTGTGGAGTGCAATCGGATAAGACACGAGAATGGAGTGGATGTGGGGTGAGCGAGGCACATTTACAGGCAATACTCACAAGCATAAGAAAATACTAACATTCCATTAGTTATAAAATAAACTTGATGTTCATGGATGGAAGTGTTCATTACACTGCTTAAAAAATTCCATACTACAGAGGAAGGGGAAGAAGAGTAAACCAAAAGAGAGTGAAGATCCACCGCGGGTCGTGGCCGGAGTAGCGAGTTGTCAATCCGCTTCCGGGCTCAGTCCAAGGAGGCTTCCGGTACCAACGAACTGTCACCTCGAAGGCCTTTAAGTCTGTTCTCTAGGTTGTCTACTTCACCAACTCCGGAGGAAAGCTTGGAGTTGAAGTCATCAATGGCCGAGAGCTTCGCCGGAGAGTTTGAAAAGCTTCGGAGTAGTTGGAAATGGCCTCCCGACGAAGGTAGAGGTGATGGAGAAGCTGGAGAAGTGAAATGGCGATTCCCGCGCACTCTCCGATTACAGCAAATGACAGGCGTTGACCTAAATCGCGGAGCAGGGCCTTAAATAATTAGGCAGCAGAAGCAGTGCACATGATCAGTGGCGCACGACCAGTGGTCGTGCGCACTATCGGTCGATGATCATGCGACTTTTCCAAATAGACCTGCAACCTGGACAAGAAGCATCAGCATATATGCGCACGAGCAGTGGCGCACGACCAGTGGTTGTGCGCACTACGGCCAGTGCTCGTGCGATTACCTAGACAGGATTAGGAAAAAGAGAGTGTAATGCGCACGATCGGTGGCGCACGACCAGTGGTCATGCGCAATAAGTCCAGTGGTCGTGCGCAGTATTCCTGCATCGTCTGTGTCTCCCGAGCAGTTCCGGAGCACGCACATGACCCCTGCACCAGCAGAAGAGGCAGATAGGCCACCAGAACGTGCACACCACATCCCCGAGATAGGGCAAAAGAATAACAAAAATATAGAAACACAGAAAGCACACAGAAACGGGCCTACAGTGCACTTAATCGTGAAATAGGTACATAAGCACATATAAGCAATAAAGGCTCTCAGGTGTAGTGCTAAGGCGATAAAACTAGCCCAAATGAGTCCAAAAATCAGTGTAAAATGTGGACTCATCAGTTTTCGACGAAAATCATCGAATGAAGTTCGACGATTTCCCGTGACCTGTGATTCGACAAAAGCAAATCGTCGAACGGAGTTCGACGATTTCTCGTGACCTGTGTTCGACGAAAATCATCGAACGGGGTTCGACAATTTTCCTGTGGCTGGAGATCGACGATTTCCAATAAGCTGAGATCAGCGTTTATTTCTTTTGCCTTAACTGAATTTTTCGTGCAATTTCATTCCTTCCCGAGTGATTACATCCTAGGTGGGGATGTCTTGCCGGTCATTAGTTTCTTCTTTTTTAAGGCCGAATCGTGGGTTATGGCAGGTAGGGGTATTTTGACGCTCTAAAGGAGCGAGATGTTTTGTGTGCGAGCCATGGTCGCAACTTTTTAGTCCCAGGTACGGGTTGGGTATTGTCGTGGCCGCCACCTTTTAATCCCACGTACGGGCTGGGTATGTGGTGCCCTTGTGCTAATACAGTGAATTTTTAGTTGGAACTATTTTGTTTGGGGGACTGTTTTTGGTCACCAACCCAGGTCCATGATGTTTTACTACTGCCATTACTCACAAATTAGGATTGTTAGGTGTTTCTTCATGGTAGAATGCAACATATTGTGGCAGGTTTTCTTGTCTTATGACTTGTAGCATCTGCAGGGTTTGGGCAGGGCTTGTTATTGTTACCTGGTACTTGGTGTACTTTTGCTTACTTTGGGCAATGTTTGCTTTTACTGTCATATTTACTTACTCTCTTTTGTTCCATTTTGATATAATGCTCTAATTCAGAATCTCTTGTTTTACTTGCAGAGGTATTCTTTTCTTCTCTGAATGCCTCAGGTACTCATTAGTAGCCGAGTAGACGGCTAGATTTACTATGGTGTTGTCGGTGATCCCTTGAGCTGTAGGGATCTTTCTCTTGTTGTGGTGAGGTAGTTTTCTGTTTTTCTTATAGACATACATATTTTCCAGTGGGTTCGTGTCAGTATGTTGGCGCCCACTGGTAGTTTTACCTTATGATACTAGATATGTTTCTTTTACTACGACCTTTCTGGAGATAGTCTACTTGCTCTATGGAAGATTTGTGCTAGGTTGCCAGTTACTTTTAAACCTTAAAACAATATTATAAGTACATCTCATGATCAGAATGTTTATGAAGCTCATACACTACTTTCCAAACAACGTAAAAAGACCATTTTGTTACTTATAATATAAAATAAATCTAGAGTCTTGCATAGTATAAGTTGACCTCGGGGGTCACTTATGCACTCTCTTAGGATGTCAAAACTAAATAAAGTATTTTCCACTGCGTATAAGTATAGTTTTTAAACTGTAGACTAGGTGTTCCACTGAGCCGAGGGATACGGCCTTTAAAAATATAACTTATTTTTCTAATCATTAAACTTTCGAATTTTCATAGTCTAGTTAGATGGTGTTCTCCTGAGCTTCGACAGTTATCCCCTGTTCGATGTGGCATCACGACGCGTGTTTTCTCGTACTCTGATACTTCTTAAATTCGGAGAAAATACGGGTTGTGACAGACGATCTTCATCGATCTCAGGCAACAGGAGATCATCGATCTCAGTTCGACGATCTTCATCGAACTCAGATCGACGATCCTCGTCGAACTCAGACAACCGGAGATTGTCGATCCTAGTTCGACAAACAACGTCGAGCTCAGATCGACGATCGTGCTGCATCAAGACGATACCCATATCTTCAGTGCGAATACGACCGCCCCGAGCTCCAAGTCATGCACCGGGTAATTCTGTTCATGTTTCTTCAATTTCCTGGGGGCATAGGAAATCACGTTGTCGTGCTGCATCAAGATGACACCCATCCCCTGGTAAGAAGCGTCAGTGTAAATCTGAAATCCTTCCTTCTCAGATGGAAGTGCAAGGATAGGGGCAGAGGTATGCCGGCTCTTTAACTCATTAAATAATGACTCACACCTTTGGGTCCACTCAAATACTGCTTCCTTCTTCGTTAATGTCGTGAGGGGAAGTGTTATCCTCAAAAACCCCTCCACGAACTTGCGGTAATACCTGGCAAGTCCCAAGAAGCTGCGTATAATAGAAGCTGATTTTGGCCGCGGCCAATCACGCACTGCCTGTACTTTGGCCGGATCTACGGCCAACCCGGCTCCACTGATAACATGTCCCAGAAATGCCACCTCTTGCAGCCATAACTGACACTTGGAAAACTCTGCATACAACTGGTGCTCCCTCAATCTCCCCAGTACCTGTGTCATATACTGCATGCTCCTCCTTTGTTCGAGAATAGATCAAGATATCATCAATAAATACTATGACGCATCTATTAGGTAAGGCTCAAAAATACGGTTCATCAGACTCATGAATGCGGAAGGTGCATTCGTGAGCCCGAAAGGAATCACCGTGAATTCGTACAGACCATAGCGGGAACTGAATGTTTTCGTCGGAATGTCTTCCTCCTGAATCTGCAGCTGATAATACCCTGATCGTAAGTACAGCTTGGAGAACTAGAAGGCTCCCTGAAGCTGATCAAATAGCTCATCGATTCGCGGCAATGGGTAGGTGTTCCGGACTGTCAGCCGATTCAGCTCTCGATAGTCGATGCAGAGTCGTAACGACCCATCCTTCTTCTTGACAAATAATACTGGTGCTCCCCAGGGTGACGAGTTGGGTCGAATAAAGCCCGACTCTACGAACTCCTGCAGCTGGGACCTGAACTCAACCAACTCCTTAGGAGCCATCCTATATGGTGCTCGAGATACTAGCCTCGCTCCTGGCACTAGCTGTATCCGGAAGTCCACATCCCTAGCTGGCGGTAATCCGGGAAAATTCTCTGGGAATACGTCGGGGAAATCCCGAGCCACTAGAATATCAGCAAGGGAAGTTTCTGCTCCCGCCATCTCGAAGCATATAATGTACACCTCCTCTCCCTGATGGTGGGCCTTGATAGCCTGTACAAATGATAATAATATGTGGGAGATAGGTCTGATACCTTCGAGGACGACGTAGGAGTCGGCGTGCCTCAGAGTGATCATTTTCGACGGGCAATCAATTTGGGCATAGTTCCAGTGTAACCACGGCATGCCCAAGATCAAGTCGAAATCTAGCAATCACAGGATCGTCGCTGGCGCCTCAAATGTCCTGCCACCAATCTCGGCCTACATGTTGCAATGGGCAGAGGTCCGTAGCTCTGACCCATCGGATAGACACACCCTCATCTCCACGCCTAGAAATCTTTCCACACCCTCCAAACCATCTATAAAGGCCTCAAAAACAAATGAGTGGGAGGCACTCATGTCAAACAAGGTACGAGCGGGCTTGCTGCTGATCATGACTATGCCTGAGTTGTTTGGGTTCAAATAAACTGTTATTTTAAATAAAATTAGGTAAATGAAACTTTAAATTTATAATAATCTATGTACTTGTTATGACCTCCTCTGGGTTCCATGGTTCGATGAGGTCTAGCGCGTATATTTGCTCTTATTCTCGCCCTCGACCGTGATATCCCCGGCCTCCGCCTCGACCTCGTCCTCGGTCTCGGCCTAGGCCCTATTATACTGGAGGGGCCACTGGAGGTGGAGGAGGAGGTGGATGAAACCGATGCAGACACTCCCATCTAATATGCCCAGGCTGATGGCATCCAAAACAAACTACCGTTCGGTGGCCACGGTCATCTTACCTCCTCGGGTCATGCACCTGTAGAGGTGGGGGAGCTAACACTATATGAGGCCCCTGCTCCTGCCTGATGTTGGGACGACGACGTCCCCCACCCCTTTTATATCCAATGACTCTGCCTCACTAGGATCCCATGCAACTCTCCCCGGGTGATGACCCGTCTAGCGGCCTCTTCCCTTTATTCATCACCATCAGCTGGTCTGCCTCCAGCTTCTTGGCCATCTCTATGATCTGTGACGGGGTGCCCTGGGAGATGAATAGTAGGGGCTGCCTCAAGGAATCTCTGAGCCCATGATAGAATCTCTTAGCATACTTCATGTCATCCATGTCATGGATCCCCAAAAATCTAGCTAGATGGGAGAGGTCTCTTTGATACTCGATCACAGATCTAGTCCCCTGCTTGAGGTTCAGAAACCTCTCTTCCAGTGTATCTCTGTCTGTGGTGGTAACATAATGCTCCAGACATGTCTCACTAAACTCCTCCCATGAGATGTCCAACAGCTCCCAATCAGCATAAGTGGTCTCTCGCACGGACTTCCACCATCTTTTTGCATGAGAATCTAATGTAGAGGTGTCTAAAGGAACTGCCTGGCTGACCGGGAAGCTGATGCCTGCCAATATCTCATATATGTCCTCCAGCCATTCCTCAGTCTTCAAACCATCTTGTGTCCCCCGGTACATCAGCGGGGATAGGCTCTTGAGGGCACTCAGCCAGCTTGACCCCGGATTTGGCTGCGGAGCCGGAACCTGCTTGGCTTTGAAGGTTTCCAGGATAGCCGTCAAAGTTTGCCCCATCTATGTCTATAGAAAGGGAGTGGTAGTCGGAGGGGGAGGAGCCACATTCTGTGGTGCAGCGACCTGTGGAGGTTGCGTAAAGGTAAGGTTTAAACAGAATTGGAATAGCTCATTGTATTTAATGGACTGTTTTAAGTGACTTTTTACACATGGGCACACCACTGCTTCCACTGCATAGTTTGTCCGCAAACTAATGCTTGAGCGGGGTGGTCCAGTGTTGTGGACTTCTTTCTCATATGATCGTTTATTCAAGTGATACCAGTTTGTAAGACCCCTCCCCTTACCAAGGATACTCCCAGTCTTATGCCCAGAACTGACGTCTTACGGTGGCACTAACACACGGGTTAGTCGACACCGCAACACGCTGATTCTGCTGGCTAGAACGATCACATAACCTGTTTGCCAAGGAGAGTAAGAAATATAATAGTAATATAGAAAGAACTACAAACCAGTACATAGTCATAGTACATATTATATAATAAAATGGAAGTATATCCAGTCCACAATGAGAAGAAATAATAAGAAGAGTAAAAGGGCTTATGCCCTGTACATGAATATCAACTCTCCTCACACAACAAATGCGGAAGCAAAACTGTCCTCCTACTCGTCCCACCTGAGGAAACTCTGCAGTAGTCGTAGTAGGTGGTGGTGGTATTAACTCTTCACATCCTGTCACCTCGTCCTGCCGGTCGTGCTGGTGCTCCATCTCCTCGAGCTCCTAAAAATAGTTTGGTCACCGACCATTAGTCAAAAAGACTAAGTCATTTCCTCCGCACCTCGCCCCGCAACTCCTAGGCATCGTGCGGGAGGACGAGGCGGAGGACAATAAAGGGTAATCAAAAGGGAAGCAGGTGACAAGGAATTTATGCTACCAAGTATGAATGTAAACAGTAAATCTACACTAGCAGTTCTATGTATATTGTCCAAATATAGAAGCAGGTACAATACAGAGGTAAGTAAAGCTGGAAGTAAGTAAAGTGCAGTAAATAAAGTATAACAATTCTACTGCTATTATATATCACAGAAGTACCCTAACTTATATGAATGCTCATACAAACATATAAGTTAGAGTTTCCAAAATTTAACTTATCGTATAAAAGAGCTCATACTATTTATATGATAAGGATCCATAAAGCGTATGTCCTAATATAAATGAATGCATGCAGTTATTTATGAGTCATGCAAGTGCAACTCACACACAATGACATTGTGATCACAGACCTTTAGTTCCCGCTTTTCGGAGATAACATCACTCTCTGGTACAACCGTTGTGGCTACGGCAGCAGTGGAGTGGGTGTCTCCACTCCTAGGTGGGTATCACACTACCAGGCCTAGACCTCCCATACACCTATGTACACATCCTAGGTGCACTCTAGAGTCTCTGCATACTATTTGATGGCTACCCACCAATATATTTGGTCGAGTGCGCCTTTTCGGGGATCGTCCTCCAAACCGCAGTGTAAAACAACCCACTGGCCCCTCAAACGATCACACCTCGCCAGAGCCACCGTACTGTCATCGGTGTAACGATTGGCCCAGTACTGCATGACCTGCCACAGTTTACGCTCATGCAAGATATTCCAACCCGAGCCACCAGCTAGCAGAACCAACCCGTCCTGAATCCCTCCAACCCATCGCGGGTGAGATTGCACATAGTGATTTTATTCAGAATCCCTCAAACCCGTCACGGGCGAGAATGAACCACAATGTCTTAACCTATTAGACTACTCTTGTCCACGGGTTATTATACTTAGTGATTTAAGGTTTATCCCAGGACTGCCCAGGGTATACCCGGTGAAGGGCTCTCGGGGGCACTAGGAACTACGATGAGATTACGCCCAAAGCTCTCTTTCTCAAGGATATTTACCTTAGTTGATGACTACCAATAATTCACCCCCAGCTCTCGTTGTTGCTCTGGAACAATCCTAATGACTTAAGTTTTTATCGGGGAAATCGGCGGTTTCCGTCGATCTCCGTTTTAAACACTGTCCTTATGGTTTGCACTCCACCCCTCGTGATCCAATAGTGACCTACAGGAGACTAGTCAGGGCTTATTCCTCTAATGAAATTCTCACCTCAATGGTCAATCATATCCCCCTGTGGTCCTCGTGGATTAGGCTAACTGTGTTAGTCACTACCCATGACCCAGTACCACCCATAAAGTACAACTTCCAATTTTCTTGGCCAAGTGATCCTAATCATTTATCATGGATGGTATGGCATATGATATTGACTATGTGGAGTTTTCATTATTTTTCTAAGTCATAAAGACCCTAAATTAAATCCTTTAATTAAGTGACCAACATCACTTTATACATGAAGTACCATATTAAGTGATCCTCCTGGTCTAATAAATTTTCTTGATGATCATCTAGGCTAACTATGACTGGTTTCCGAGTATTGTAATTTTCCCATTTATATTTTCATTTAATTGTATTTAAAGTTAATATCCATGGATTGGACACTTTACAAATGAAGTACATTAAATATGTCTCTAAAAATTCTCGGAACATTACTGCAGATGTAAATTGCTAATATAATACCAAATACAAGATTTCATGACTCTAGACAGTAATTTGGTTCATCAAACATCAAATGACATATATTATAAAAATGCCATTATTTGGATTTTAAATCTATAGATGCATCCAAAAATACCACGAAAATTACACAAGGGCATAAACACATAATTAAAGTAATAGGAATTTTTCCATAATATTTCTACTGTAATGTCCCTCATGTTTAAATAATTTCCAAAAAGGGGCAAAATTGTAAATTCTACATAATTCCAAGATATATTCCTCTAACAGACCCATAAAATTTTCTATGGGTTAAATATGACTCGCTTGAGTTCTTAAAAAAAATTGAGAATTTTAACTCATTATTAACCCTATTTTCAAATTTTCTATCAATAAATGGTCTAATATTCAAAAATTCCAAATAATGGGATTTTTGATCCCAAAAATTCCATTACTTCTGTTGAAGATATATTTCACCCTAATAATTCTTTGACCAAGCTGTCAAAGGGTTTTAATGTTCCAAATGTGCTAAATCCAAATTATTTAGATTTTTGCTAAAGGCACCCCAAGCCTTTATTCACCCTTCACATGCAAGAGGGAATACCCATCATGCAGATGTCAAAAATTATTGAAAGTTTTATCATGGGCCTATTGTGAACCCAAGGACATGCCACCAAAAGTTGGGGCCATTTGGAGTCATATTACTCCAAATATTTCATTAATTTACTTTTGTGTATTTTGACAAACACTATAGAAAACATTCTCTCAAAAATTCCAATTTTTGGACAGAGTTTAATTCTACTCCATTCAAGCACATGTCCAAAATTTTGGGTCATTTGAACTTCTGGTTTGGCATGGGCATGCATTTGAAGTTCTGCCCAAGTCAAGGACCAGTACTAGGAAAACAGGCCTAAAGCCAAATCTACTTTACAAAATTTGATGTTTAAGGTGCCATACTAATGTTAAGACAATAGGCTCCACTTTTAATTTAGGGTTCTTGTTTTGTAAATGCCTCTAAGAGGCCTAAATATGGCTTGTAAAATGACTGAATAACTGTGACAGTTATATATTTATACAATATGATTTAATTAAATTTAATTTTAATCGGGATTTGCACGAATCTTAAAGCAGTTTGGACGGAATTAAGTTGTCTTCAACCTTCAGCCGACAGATGGAATTCATCCTTCCTGGGCCACCTTTGCTGGCTGTTTCCGGCCACCTGGGGCTACGCCACCATCGGCGATTGTCTCCACCACCTTCACTAAGGTGGTGGCTAGCATTTCCCAGCGGTGAGGCTGCCGGAATCAGCTTCTCCGGTGATCCTGAGCACCATGAAAAACTCGGAAAATCCAGCTTTTCCTCACATGGCATCGGGCTCAATTGATCCCGATATCTCCCCTAATTGATCTAGGATGCTAGTACGAGAAGAGGTGAGGTGAAATAGACCTGATTCAGGCCTTGGCGGCGAGTGCAGCGGTGGTTGGCCATGGCCGAGCTGCTCCGATGATAGTTTGCTCAAATCCTCATTTCTCCCCCGTTTGCATCAATCCAGTAGTCGATTTCCACTCCTCTCCTCTCTCTGAAGCTAATGGTGGGGGTGATTTGGGCTGAGGTGGGCTGTAAGTGGTGTTAACTCCAAGGTGAGCTCAGGCTCAACCTTGGATGCTTCACCCATGGTGCCAAGTGGCCACCATGCTCCAAATTCCTCTGGAATTGCCTGAGGAGGCCGACCAACAAGCTTTGACAGCTGAAATAGTGGCCATGTGGCCATCCTTCCTCTTCATTCCACTTCTCTCTCCTCTTTTTGGGTGAATTCTCCAAAATTCCCCCATGCATGCACTCTCTCTCCAAATCTAGAGGGGTAGGGCTGGTCTTTGACACATGAGCTGGTCATGGGCCAAGGTTGGTGGCCTTAACCCAAGGGAAATGGGCTTAGCCCTTATTTTCCTCTTTAGGCCAAATGTTTGACCAAGTTGACTTTTTAGGTTGACTTGGTCAACATGGCTAGTGGGCTCACCCCACTTGAGGGTCATGGACCCTATGGCACCACCCAACTTGGGTTGGGTCATAGTGGTGTCCCACTTGGACTATTTGGGCCTTTAGGTGTGGGTTTGACCAAATTAAGGTTTAGGGTTGACTTGATCAAATTGGGGTCAATGGGTGACCTAATGGCATGCTAGGGTTCACTTAGATTATTCTTAGGGTTAGGGCAATGTGGTGGGGGTCATGGTGTGGCTAGGCTTCCTATTTAGTCTAGTTTGACCTAGTTTAACTTGTGCCCTATAGTGGGCCCCACATGGCTACACCCCACCTTCTAGGGTCAAACCTAGCAAAAATCCTTATCACCCACCACATGCCTAACCCAATCTAAGCTGAGGGACCTAATTGTAAATGGGATGTTACATGCTCGTTGGTCTTCTATTTTATTTTTAGTTATATAAAAAAATTGCGTTTTCTAAAATATATCAAAAAAAATTTTTTTTCGTGTTCACTTATTTTGAGTTTCCCGTTAGTCTTTTATTGCGCACATTGGGAGTTTCGCTCACTCACCTTCATTCATTGATCGTAACGATATGTTCGCACAATTTTTCACACCACCACCGCGCACCACTAGGCATGTTAGACTTCCTACTCCGACCTATGATGGAATAGGTGGACCGCGAGTGTTTTTATGTTGGGTGAAGGACATGGAACGCTATTTTGAGAGATATCATATTGTGGACCCCCACAAGATTCCCGTTGCGAGACTACAATTAATTGGTCGAGTTCTTACCTTCTGGCTCAATGAGGAGAGATGTTTTGGGATGTCACTCAATGACTCACTTGTAGGTTGGCAGATTATGAAGAATCTATTAACGGATGAGTATTACCCTCCCTACTGTCGTTCCCAGATTCCTGATTATCTGAGTGATTTGCCGCCTGAGAATTTGCCTACATCGAACCAGTACGTACCCTCGTACTCCCTTACTCGGGCGTCTCACGATCTTATTTCCCCCCTCCAGGGCACTCGACCCATTTTTGATCACAGGAGTGAGTCCAAGCCTCCCGCTAGATCCGTGCTCTGCTAAGATCTGACTATTTCGAGCCCACGTCCTCCACCTTTTCAGGATAAGGAGAAGGTTAGGTCTTCTGTCCCGCCTCCTATCATTGTCGATACTAGGGATGTTATAAATCCACATGCTAAGCATAGGCAGACAGTTAAGATTTGCAAAGAGAACGCTACATGTTACGCTTGTGGTGTGATTGGCCACTATGCCGTGGAGTGCCCCACAAAGCCTAGGGTTTTAGCTCTTTTAGCCTCGATGTATGAGACCGCCACTAAGGGTGACGCTAATTTCTCTGACGACTTTAGTGACGATGAGGAGATTGGATATCCTAGTGACCTGGATGAGGATGTGTCCTCTGAGGTATCACCCCCTTGGATTATCCCACTTCCCCTCGACCATATTTCCAGCCCGTCTCCTATGATAGTTGAGGAACCGTTCGATGGCCCTGAGTTCGTGGATGTACCTATTGTCTTGGAAGACATTTCGGCTGAGCTGGTAGAGTCATCCTATGGAGAATGTTTATCTGCGAGTGAGTTAGGTGATGACGCTCCGGTGGAGTTTACTATGAGGAAGAATCTACTGTTTGACCTTCACGTTGATTTTGATGGCTTGCACCCGGAGGACTTTTCATTGACGTTAAATCCGTGTTTTGACAGTGATTATTGTTGGGTTTCTCTATGAGGATGGCACAACGCTTGTGCACGCAGAGGAAGAATAAAACATCAAGAAAACCCAAAAGAAATGGGATCGGGCCATGATAATTGAATCAAGAAGTTAACAACCAACTAGGCAAAAATTACCTCGGTGGCGTTGAGTCACAACTCAACGAAGATGCTCCAAACTTCGTCTTCTTGCTAGTGGCGAGTTCTACGTGGAATAATATCCACGTCTCTGCAGAAGTCCACACGAGCGGGAGAACACCGATCGTTCCGTCGCACGAAAATCGGGAAGGAGAAAGACCGCACCTTGCTTCCCCACGGACTGCTAGGTCCGCGCCAGGGATTGCAGCGCCAGCGACGATCGCCGGAGAGAAGGTGGTCGACGGAGCGAACACGGCGGCGGAACCCTTCCGTCGGCGGGATTCGGGATCGGCGGAGCGAACGAACGGCGAGCGGAACCCTTCCGTCGATTTCGTTTCGATCGGCTGCCAAAAGCTTAAAAGCATAAAGCCCGAAAAACCCTAAGTGTTCCTTTTATACCGAAGGCATAAATAGACTTAGGAAAATCGCTATTCGCAGACCACCTAGAAATAGGGTTCCAGAATCGGCGAGTATCAGTCAGCGAGAATCGGCGACGATCAGCGAGAATCACTTGGCAGGTTCGGCGAGAATCACTTGGCAGGTTCAGCGAGAATCAGTCGGCGGGTATCACCTAGGATCGGCGAGAATCAGAGTAGAATACTCGACGATTCTCGCCGAATGCAGGGTGTACCAAACTCATCGACCGTCGACCTGCGGTCGACGATTCTCATCGATCGTCGAGAATCAGAGAACCTATTCTCGACGATTCTCGTCGATCGGCGAGAATCAGAGAACCATTATCGACGATTCTCGTCGATCGGCGAGAATCAGAGAACCATTCTCGACGATTATCGTCAATCGGCGAGAATCAGAGTACCATACTCTATGATTCTCGTCGATCTTCGGTCGACCATTCATACCAGTCCTTCAAGGCAACATTTGCCCAGCTCGACGATCGTTTAAGGCAACACTTTGCCCATAACCCCATTCAGGTCGGTGATTGGTAACCTTTACCAACACAGTCAATCATCCAACTTCTCCACATCTCTTATTTGCGACCCTGCAGGCTCATATCGCGTTGGCAGTGAGATTACATGTTTGATCACTTCCAGATCACCATGGTAACTCCAACAGACTCCCACTTGATCTTGAAAGTATCAAACCAAAAACCTCACAAACAATGAGCGGCATCTAGCAATGCATCATTGCTCCCCAAGCAATAAGAGTTTATAACTCATAAGCCTTTATGACCAATGTATCAGCGTTGTCTTTGTCCCTTTGTCCCTTACATCTGGAAAGAACTAGAGGCATGGACCGTGTCACCCTCGTAATAGCTCAATCCATGTTTCTTGATCCAGGACGGACTTCCAGAGAATGGTGAGTCCAATATCACATATTGACTCAACCAAGCATGGCCATGCATTTCTCAGTCCAGTTCCATCAAGGGGCCAATGGATGCAACTCCTGTCATACATGAGGACAAATCTCATATCTGCTCACACACAAACACCCAAATGATTCGTAACATGCCCAACAACCACCCTTATCATCAACCTTTCTCAAGGAAGACTTTAGATGGCATCAAAGCACGTTCTTCCTCACTTGATGAATGCTGTGACTTCAAGTCAAAGGAGCACAACACCATTGTCAATTGAGACCTACTCGTGACACGATTGGATGACAATCCACAGAGTAGTCTCAGGTTGTGTCTGTCCAGTACAACTTGTTCACTAACAAGTACCCACGTGATGACTTGATATCACAATATCATGACCTGCGAGAACCGATCATCAGTCAACGCACGTGCTATTCTTCATGTACCATCATCACCCTTAGCTTCTATGATGATACTCGACCAGGGACCTTTTAAGAATGAAGCTTCAAATAAATCATGGGCTCTCACATTCAAGTCACGTACTTGATGTCCCATGGAAGCGAACATTCTAAGGCTATCTATTATGTTAACATTTAACTATCATATAGAAAAACTCATAATAAAAGAATTTGTCATTAATTGTAAGAGAAAAATTAGGTACACAGTTCATCATATGAACAAATAGCCAACAAAGTATAGGTTTACATGCAATCCACAAGATTCTCACTAGAGTTGATCATTTAGGTATCGTATACCCATCGATCTAGTATGACCATCATGCTTTCTCTGCGCGAGAGGCTTTGTCAGTGGATCCGCAATATTCTCCTCAGTCGGCACTCTGCAAATGTTCACATCTCCTCGTTCGACAATCTCACGAATAAGATGAAACCGCCGAAGTATGTGCTTGGAGCGCTGATGGGATCTAGGTTCCTTAGATTGTGCAATTGCACCATTGTTATCACAGTAGAGAACTACGGGACCAACAATGCTAGGAACTACATCAAGCTCGCCGATGAATTTCCTAATCCATACATCCTCCTTCGCCGCATTAGCTGCTGCGATATACTCGGCCTCTGTTGTAGAATCAGCAACTGTCTCTTGCTTGGAACTCTTCCAGCTCACAACTCCTCCATTCAGGCAAAACACAAAACCTGACTGAGACTTGGAGTCGTCTCTATCAGTTTGGAAGCTAGAATCCGTGTAACCACTTACAACGAGCTCTTCCTCTCCACCATACACTAAGAACGCATCCTTAGTCCTTCTAAAGTACTTCAGGATATTCTTGACTGCAATCCAATGACACTCACCGGGGTCTGACTGATACCTGCTAGTTATGCTCAAAGCAAAGGAGACGTCGGGTCGAGTACATAACATCGCGCACATGATTGATCCAATTGCCGAAGCATATGGAATCAACTTCATGCGGTCCTTATCTTCACAAGACTTTGGACACTGGTCCTTAGAGAGATTCACACCATGAGACATGGGCAAAAATCCTTTCTTGGACTCAAGCATGTTGAACCGCTTCAACACCTTTTCGATGTACGTACTCTGGGTCAAACCCAGCAACTTCTTCAATCTATCTCTATAGATCTTGATACCGAGTATATAAGTCGCTTCACCCAAATCCTTCATTGAAAAGCAGTTCCCTAGGTTGTTCTTAACAACGTTCAGGGTAGGAATGTCATTCCCAATCAACAGTATGTCATCCACATACAATATCAGGAAGACAATAATGCTCCCACTGGTTCGCTTGTAAACACAAGGCTCATCTTCGTTCTTGATGAAACCAAACTCTTTGATTTTCTCATCAAAACGAAGATTCCAACTTCGAGAGGCCTGTTTCAGTCCATAAATGGACTTATTCAGCTTGCATATTTTAGTGGCTTCATCTGGGGATACAAAACCCTCGGGTTGTGTCATATACACTTCTTCAAGGAGGTTTTCATTAAGGAAAGCCGTTTTGACATCCATATGCCAGATCTCTTAGTCATAATACGCAGCAACAGCAAGCAATATCCTTATGGACTTTACCATGGCAACAGGGGAAAAAGTCTCATCATAGTCAATACCATGAATTTGCTTGAAACCCTTAGCCACCAGTCGCCCTTTGAATGTCTGTACATTCCCATCCATGTCGGTGTTCTTCTTGAAGACCCACTTGCACCCTATGGGTCGTACCCCTTCAGGTGGTTCCACCAAGTTCCAAACTTGGTTTGCATACATGGAGTCCATTTCGGATTTCATAGCCTCAAGCCATTTGTCAGAGTCCGGTCCATTCATAGCCTCTTAGTAGGTTGCTGGTTCATCATCATGATCCATAAGCAACACATTACCTATTTGAGACACGAGAAATCCATATCTCTCAGGATCAAACCTCGGTCTACCAGATCTACGTAGGACTTGTGTTGCTTGAGCAGGTTCTCTAGCTATAACATCTTGTAGTCCTATCTCAGAATCCAATTCCGGTTCATTCACTACATATGGTTCTTGAACTTCTTCAAGCTCTACCTTTTCAGTCTTTCTTGATAAGAACTCTTTCTCCAAGAAGACACCAGTCCTTGCGACAAACACTTTGCCCTCAGACGGTAGGTAAAAGTAATACCCTTTCGTTTCCATAGGATATCCCACCAGATAACATTTATCCGATTTGGGTTCCAGCTTGTCAGGCATTTGACGTCTCACGTATGCCTCACAGCCCCAAATTTTAATGAACGACATACTAGGACGCTTGCCAGTCCATATCTCATATGGTGTCTTCAGAACCGTTTTCGTTGGAGCGCGATTCAATGTCATTGCAGCAGTCTCTAAAGCAAAACCCCAAAAGGAAACATGCAAGTCTGCATGACTCATCATCGAACGTACCATGTCTAACAGAGTACAATTTCTCCTCTCAGACACACCATTATGTTGTGGTGCTCTAGGTGGAGTGAGCTGTGATACAATACCACACTCTTTCAGATGATCACGGAACTCATGACTCTGGTATTCGCCACCTCGATCAGATCGGAGTGCTTTAACCCTTTTACCCAACTGGTTTTCTACTTCATTCTTGAACTCTTTGAACTTTTCAAAGGTCTCGGATTTGCACTTCATAAGATACACATATCCGTATCTACTGAAATCATTAGTAAATGTAACAAAGTAGAAATACCCACCTCTAGCCATGGAACTCATGGGTCCGCATACATCACTATGTACAACACCCAAGAGATCCTCAGCCCTCTCAGTATAACCAGTGAAAGGAGATTTAGTCATCTTGCCTAACAAACAAGATTCGCATCGCTCAAATGATTCATAATCAAATGAGTCCAAAAGTCCATCTCTATGGAGCTTAGATATGCGCTTCTCGTTGATATGGCCCAAATGACAATGTCAGAGAAACGTAGGGTTCGAGTCATTTGTTCTTAGTCTTTTATTATTTTCTACATTACAGATCAGATGGTCCAAGTTCAAAACATAAAGACCATTAAACAATTGGGCTACAGCATAACAAACATCATTCTTAAATATAGAACAACAGTTGTTCTTAATTATAAAAGAAAATCCAATCATGTCCAAACATGAAATAGATATAATGTTTCTAGTTATGGCCGGAACAAAATAACAGTTATCTAGTTCTATTACAAGCCCACTGGGCAAAGAAAGACGGTAAACCCCTACGGCTACAGCAGTAACTCTTGCTCCATTGCCGACGCGGAGGTCCACCTCCCCTTTACTCAGCAATCTTCTCCTTCCCAGTTCCTGCACATTTGTACAAATGTGAGAACCACATCCGGTATCCAATACCCTAGATGAAGGAGCAGAAAGGTTTATCTCTATAACGTAGATATTTGAAGCGGAAGTCATACCTCCCTTCAATTTCTGCAGACCTTCATTGTACGAAGGACAGTTCCTCCTCCAATGACCAGCCTTGCCACAGTGGTGGCATTTCCCTTCCTTCACCGTGCTTTTCTTTTTCATCAGTGCAGAAGGCTTGGGCTCAAGATATGACTTAGGTCCCACCTTCATCTTCTTAGAGCCCTTGGCCTTGCCCTTGCCCTTATGCACCATCAGTATGGGGCTGGCAAGCTTGGCCTTCTTCATATTGATTTCGGCAGTTCTCAACATGCCTAGGAGTTCGGGCAGTGTCTTGTCTATTTCATTCATGTTGTTGTTCAAGACGAACTGCTCATAACTGTCCTGCAATGATTGCAGGATCAGATCTGTGGCCAACTCTTGACCAAGAGGAAAACCCAGCCTTTCAAGGTTCTCTATATACCCAATCATCTTGAGTACGTGAGTCCCTACTGAGTCTCGAACTCTCATCTTGCACTGAAACAACGCTTTTGTGACGTCGAACCTCTCTTGACGAGCCTGCCCTTGAAACATTTTCTTGAGATGCTCGTCAATCTCCTTGCACCCCATGTTCTCATGTTGCTTCTGAAGCTCAGAGTTCATAGTGGCAAGCATAAGGCATTGGACATCTAAAGCATCATCAGTATACTTCTTATAAGTATCCTTCTCAGCACGGGCAGAGTTCCCGGTCGGCACCTCGGGGGCTTCTTCTTCCAAGACAGAGCTTTCGCTCTTGCCTGAGAACAATTCTCAGGTTCCTATACCAGTACATGTAATTAGTCCCACTGAGCTTATCCTTCTCAAGGATGGCTCTCAGAGACAAAGTGGAGTGTGAAACACTTGCCATGGAATTCTACAAGAATTTATGCAGAATAAAATCAGTACCAAAATTTCAAATACAATTTATTTAAATTTGGAGTTCAATTAAAACACTCCCACTATTTTATTCGAAATGATAGCCCTCACTAACAATTCGGAGAGTTCATGCGAGCTACTCTCTTAGTGGACACGATCCGTATTTCACCAACACAATGAGTCAGCTTTGGCTTTCCTCTCACGATGCGGTTATTTAGGTAGGCAACGCTTGCCAATTGCATCCTCATGCAATTCTTGTATGGTTGGTGAATAACTCCTTATTCACATCCATCATATGGTGCATGCCAACCCTATGCCTCTAGGCACTCAACCTTTGAGGTCACCTAGTTAAGCTGGACCCGATGTCGACAGTGGGATATCATAATTATCCGCTCGCACCCTTACCAAGATAGATTAATGCACCTTGCTTTGGCAAGCCCACACTTCATCGATCGAGGCAGGAAGAGTGTCATCCATCGGAAGGCATCCGAACACTTAATATTTGATGAAGGGATTTTGATTATAGGTTAACAATTAACCATGATCAACATTTGATCAATGTGCACATCCAAAGAAAAACAATTTTACTAAAACCACATGCATCCCTTATGTGCACAACCTGACACCATCAACAATTGATAGAAGGAAGGGCTAAATCTGAACATCCGAAAACTTCCAAATCCTCAGATTTACATGCATTGGACAAAAGCAAAGACAACTCAACTTAAAGCAGTAGACAAGCACATCTCTCTATGTTGGATTCAAAATCCAAAGAAAATCGAGGGATGGTTACTGCTAAGGAGATTACAATTTCTAACAATTAGAAATTTCCATGAAATTCCAGAAGTTCTTGGCGGGGTACCAAGACTAAATCTAGACATTTAGAACACTTCTAAATCCCTAGGTTTACACACACTGGAATAACAAAACTTCCAAAACAATAATCATGGCCGAAACCTCCCTCTGATGCCACTGTTGGGTTTCTCTATGAGGATGGCACAACGCTTGTGCACGCAGCAGAAGAATAAAACATCAAGAAAACCCAAAAGAAATGGGATCGGGCCATTATAATTGAATCAAGAAGTTAACAACAAACTAGGCAAAAATTACCTCGGTGGCGTTGAGTCACAACTCAATGGAGATGCTCCAAACTTCGTCTTCTTGCTAGTGGCGAGTTCTACGTGGAATAATAACCACGTCTCTGTAGAAGTCCACATGAGCGGGAGAACACCGATCGTTCCGTCGCACGAAAATCGGGAAGGAGAAAGACCTCACCTTGCTTTCCCACGGACTGCTAGGTCCGCGCCAGGGATTGCAGCGCCAGCGACGATCGCCGGAGAGAAGGTGGTCGACGGAGCGAACACGGCGGCGGAACCCTTCCGTCGGCGGGATTCGGGATCGGCGGAGCGAACGAACGGCGAGCGGAACCCTTCCGTCGATTTCGTTTCGATCGGCTGCCAAAAGCTTAAAAGCATAAAGCCCGAAAACCCTAAGTGTTCCTTTTATACCGAAGGCATAAATAGACTTAGGAAAATCGCTATCCGCAGACCACCCAGAAATAGGGTTCCAGAATCGGCGAGTATCAGTCGGCGAGAATCGGCGACGATCGGCGAGAATCACTTGGCAGGTTCGGCGAGAATCAGTCGGCGGGTATCACCTAGGATCGGCGAGAATCAGAGTACAATACTCGACGATTCTCGCCAAATGCAGGGTGTACCAAACTCGTCGATCGTCGACCTGCGGTCGACGATTCTCGTCGATCGTCGAGAATCAGAGAACCTATTCTCGACGATTCTCATCGATCGGCGAGAATCAGAGAACCATTCTCGACGATTCTTGTCGATCGGCGAGAATCAGAGAACCATTCTCGACGATTCTCGTCGATCGGCGAGAATCAGAGTACCATACTCTACGATTCTCGTCGATCTTCGGTCGACCATTCATACCAGTCCTTCAAGGCAACATTTGCCCAACTCGACGATCGTTTAAGGCAACACTTTGCCCATAACCCCATTCAGGTCGGTGATTGGTAACCTTTACCAACACAGTCAATCATCCAACTTCTCCACATCTCTTATGTGCGACCCTGCTGGCTCATATCGCGTTGGCAGTGAGATTACATGTTTGATCACTTCCAGATCACCTTGGTAACTCCAACAATTATGTCCTAGGTCCTCCTCCGGCATTGATTGTGTCGACTCTCCCTCCGGTTCACTTGACTCGATTAGATGATTTGTTAGGAAACGAGCTTGTCATCTCTCGTCCGAGATATTTGTAGATGCTTACTTATCTAGCTTCCCCGTTAGACTTCCCCAGACGTATGTGTGTGGGCGAGTCGTTAGTTGTCGTGTTTGGTCTTTCCACTCCAGTTCGTCGATCTAACTATACTTTTCCTAGGCTGAACCGTTCAGCTTACCGCTTGGCATTGGGTAAGTCTTCGTGTTTGACTGCTAGTGCTTCCTTGGTGATGAGGCTTTTTGATGTGGTGTCCCTTAGACATACTTATTTGCCAAGCCTGGTTGCACGCATTTATCCTCAACCTTTTGATGATCCGTGCATGCACACGTTAGTGAACATAGTTGGGTATGTTGAGTTGTGTCGCACGTATGTCCTTTCAAATCCGTGAGCGTCCAAATCTATAATTGGTGATGAGCGTCTTTCGCTTCCATTTCTTTATGACATTTTTAAAACAAAATTTAAAACTATGACGTTGGACGTGACTTGTGGGCTATGTATTAGTGAGTGTCCGTATGCGGACATGTCTTCGTCTGCGACGGCGTATGATTTCATGACGATTGTGCCTTTTAATTTGGTGTCCTCACGACATTGTTACCAAACAAATCAAACTGCACATATTTTTCATCCATCCTGGTACGGTCTGCTCATACACATGTCGTTGTCTTATGCCAGTGTCTGTGGGTTGCGTTACTTTCATGACCGTTCACCTCCGAGAGCTTCTGACTACATAATTGTTGATTCCAATTTAGTCTGGTTAACACACGAGTGTATACCTTCGGGTTCCGTAACAATATTATTACGTTGGAGCGCCGATCCTTTCATGATTTTCGAGAATTTTGGATTTAATTCGATATTTTTGAATTTTTACGAGGCAATCGGTGTTTCGTCGTGTTTCAATTTTTCGTATTTAATTGTGCATTTCTGGTTTTCACATGAGTGGCTTTCTCCGACGTTTCTCTCTTCCACTTCAGATTCTCTTGGGTTGAGAGGTGAGATTTTTTTTGTGTCGCGCTTCCATTTGGGTTTCCTGGTTCTCTCATTGGATGGTAAGATCTGCACAGCTTTTCTTTATGCTGACACAACTACGAGGTTTTCTGCTGTTCTTGCTCATGACAGGTTATGTTCTATTGCGGATGCCTGCACTTCTTGTCCTGCCCCGTGGATGTCCGCTCTTTTTATGCTACCTATGGATGCTACTGTCCCCTGCTATTCTCTCCCTGGCCACTCATCAGGGATGAGTGATTTTGAGCGGGGGAGGATTGATGGCGAGGATGCCCCGCCATTTGCTTGTGCCGACATGGATCTCGCTTTTGATCACCGTCGTTACGTGTTCGTGGACATTCATGGTCGTTTCCGCAACTGTCGTCGCCGCCACCACCATTACTTCACATCATTTTGATTATAATGATATAACATTATAATCAAAATAATTTTGTTATAAACAATTTTTGTGTTAAGATTTATAAGTTTATAATTTATAAATATTATTAGGTGTTTTTTTGTTTTGTTTGTTGTTTTTATTAAGCATGAGTGGTTAGGATTAGATTAGATTTAGATGAAGGGTGTATGGAGAGGGTATGACTTTATATATATATATTTATATGTATGTTGTGTTGGAGAGGGGATGTTGTAAAGAAGAAAATTAAAAACCCTAAACCATTTCTCACGGTTTGCAGCCCGCCCCCTATTCGGCCAGGCCAAAACCCGACCTCCAGGAGCCGCTCCTAGCTGCTGCCGCCGCCCCATCTTGGTGGCCATTCCTGCTACTCCGGCGACCTCCTACCTCCTCCGGTGTGACTCCGAAGAAGGCGGCTCAGTTCTCTCCATCCGATGCGACTCTGGTGGACCAGTGGAAGTGCGACTCTTCCATAGTTATTTTCTCCTCCTCCTCTTCAATTTCAGACTTGGGTAACGAGTTCCTCTCCTCAAACTTGTGTAGTGATTCGTCTTAGATTGTGAGGATTATGGAAACTTTGATATCTTATTCTATTCTAAAGTTTGATTCCAATTTGCATTAATAAAATCTGAATTTATATTGCTTTTGTTCATCCGATTATCGCGAAGGTTTTGCAAGGATAGATCCCCTTGGACGTTTGCAAACCGGGGTTTGTTTAGCCTTTGGTTTCGAATGGATCTAGAGGATTTGGTATATCCTCATTTTATTTTGTTTTGAGAGCTGCATTTGGACTCTTTTTCGAATAAAATCCATAGTCTGGATCACTCTCTATGTGGATGAAAATGCTGTGATGTGACACTAGATGTGTGGCTAGGTTATGAAAATTGTATACGTGAATGTTCGTGAAGGTTTGGATGGGAATTTCCCACTTGTGAGATCACAACATTATAGACGAAACTCTGCCGAAATTTTGAGTTTTGCGCGCACACCACGTGTTCGCTTAAATTCCCAATAGGAATCCCTTTGCCATTTTGTGCCTTAAACCCACCCTCGGGAGTGGCCTGCATCAATTTGGTATCAGAGCTAGGTTTGCCAATTTGTCAACTTGGCAACGATCTGCTTGTTCCAAGCTCCCCCCTTTTTGCACTTAGGCATGCATGTTGGTCTTCTATTTTATTTTTAGTTATATAAAAAAAATTTGTGTTTCCTAAAATATATCAGAAAAAAAAAATTTCGTGTTCACTTAGTTTGAGTTTTCCGTTAGTCTTTTATGGCGCACATTGGGAGTTCCGCTCACTCACCTTCATTCGTTGATCGTAACGTTATGTTCGCATAGTATTTGACACCACCACCGCGCACCTCTAGTCCTGTTAGAGTTCCTACTCCGACCTATGATGGGATAGGTGGACCGCGAGTGTTTTTATGTTGGGTGAAAGACATGGAATGCTATTTTGAGAGATATCATATTGTGGACCCCCACAAGATTCCCGTTGCGAGACTACAATTAATTGGTCGAGCTCTGACCTTCTGGCTCAATGAGGAAAGACATTTTGGGATGTCACTCAATGACTAACTTGTAGGTTGGCAGATTATGAAGAATCTATTAACGGATGAGTATTACCCTCCCAACTGTCATTCCCAGATTCCTGATTATCTGAGTAATTCCCGCCTAAGACTTTGCCTACATCGAACCAGTACGTCCCCTTGTACTCCCTTACTCGGGCATCTCACGATCTTATTTCCCCCCTCCAGGGCACTTGACCCATTTTGATCACAGGAGTGAGTCCAAGCCTCTCGCTAGATCCGTGCTCCGCCAAGATCTGACTATTTAGAGCCCACAACCTCCACCTTTTCGGGAGAAGGAGAAGGTTAGGTTTTCTGTCCCGCCGCCTTTCATTGTCGATACTAGGGATGTTATAAATCCGCGGGCTAAGCATAGGCAGACAGTTAAGATTTGCAAGGAGAATGCTACATGTTATGCTTGTGGTGTTATTGTCCACTATGCCGTGGAGTGCCCCACAAAGCCTAGGGCTTTAGCTCATTTAGACTCGATGTCTGAGCCCTCCACTAAGGGTGACGCCAATTTCTCTGACGACTTTAGTGAGGATGAGGAGATTGGATATCCTAGTGACCTGGATGAGGATGTTTCCTCCGAGGTATCACCCCCTGGGATTATCCCACTTCCCCTCGACTATATTTCTGGTCCGTCTCCTATGATAGTTGAGGAATCGCCTGATGGCCCTGAGTTCGTGGATGTACCTATTGTCTTGGAAGACATTTCGGCTGAGTTGGTAGAGTCATCCTATGGTGAATGTTTATCTGCGAGTGAGTTAGGTGATGACGCTCCGGTTGAGTTTTCTATGAGGAAGAATCTATTGTTTGACCTTCCCGTTGATTTTGATGGCTTGCACCCAGAGGACTTTTCTTTGATGTTAAATCCGTATTTTGACTATGATTATGGCCTAGCTCCTCCTCTGGCATTAACCGTGTCGACTCTCCCTCCAGTTCACTTGACTGGATTAGATGATTTGTTAGGAAACGAGCTTGTCATCTCTCGTCCGAGATATTTTGAGATGCTTACTTATCGAGCTCCCCCGTTAGACTTACCCAGACGGATGTGTGTCGGTGAGTCATTAGTTGTCGCGTTCGGTCTTTCCACTCTAGTTCATCGATCTGACTATGCTTTTCCGAGGATGAATCGTTCATCTGACCGCTTGGCGTTGGGTAAGGCTTCGTGTTTGACTGCTAGTGCTTCCTTGGCGATGAGGCTTTTTGTTGTGGTGTCCCCTAGACACACTTATTTGACAAGCCCGGTCGCACACATTTATCCTTCACCTTTTGATGATCCGTGCATGCACACGTTAGTGAACCTAGTTGTGTATGTTGAGTTGTGTCGCACGTACGTCCTTTCAAATCCGAGAGCATCGAAATCTATAATTGGTGATTAGCGTCTTTCGCTGGCATTTCTTTATGACATTTTAAAACCAAAATTTAAAACTATGACGTTGGATGTGACTTGTGGGCTATGTATTAGTGAGTGTCCGTATGCGGACATGTCTCCGTCTGCGATGGCGTATGATTTCACGGCGACTGTGCCCTTTGATTTGGTTTCCTGACGACATTGTTACCCAACAAATCAAACTGCACATATTTTTCATCCATCCTGGTATGATCTGCCCATACACATGTCGTTGTCTTATGCCAGTGTCTGTGGGTTGCATCACTTTCACGACCGTTCACCTCCGAGAGCTTCTGACTGCAGAATTGTTGATTCTAATTTAGTCTGGTTAGCCGCGAGTGGATACCTTCGGGTTCCGTAACAACATTATTACGTTGGAGCGCCGATCCTTTCATGATTTTCAAGAATTTTGGATTTAATGCAATATTTTTGGATTTTTACGATGCAATCAGTGTTTTGCCGTGTTTCAATTTTTTGGATTTATTTTTGCATATCTGGTTTCCACCTGAGTGGCTTTCTCCGGCGTTTCTCTCTTCCACTTCAGATTCTCTTGGGTTGAAAGGTGAGATTCTTTTCGTGTCACGCTTCCATTCTGGTTTCCTGGTTCTTGCATTAGATGGTAAGATTTGCATTGCTTTTCTTTATGCTGACACATCTACGAGGTTTTCTGCTGTTCTTGCTCATGACAGGTTATGTTGTATTGTGTATGCTTGCACTGCTTGTCCTGCCCCGTGGATGTCCGCTCTTGATATGCTACTTGTGGATGCTGTTGTCCCATGCTATTCTCTCCTTGGCCACTCATCCGGGATGCGTGATTTTGAGCGGGGGAGGATTGATGGTGAGGATGCCCAACCATTTGCTCGTGCCGACATGGATCTCACTTCTGATTGTCGCCGCTACATGTTCGTGGACATTGATGGTCGTTGTCGCAACTGTCATCGCCGCCACCGCCGTTACTTCACATCATTTTGATTATAATGATATAACATTATCATCAAAATAATATTGTTATAAACAATTTTTGTCTTTAGATTTATAAGTTTATAATTTATAATTTTATAAATCTTATTAGTTGTTTTTTGTTTTGTTTGTTGTTTTTATTAAGCATGAGTGGTTAGGATTAGATTATATTTAGATGAAGGGTGGATGGAGAGGGTATGACTTTATATATATATATATATATATATATATATATATATATATATATATATATATATATATATATATATATATATATATATATGTATGTTGTGTTGGAGAGGGGATGTTGAAAAGATGAAAATTAAAAACCCTAAACCATTTCTCACGGTTTGCAGCCCGCCCCTATTCGGTCAGGCCGAAACCCGACCTCCAGGAGCCGCTCCTAGCTGGTGCTGCTACCCCCTCTTGGTGGCCATTCCTGCTACTCCGGCGACCTCCTACCTCCTCTTGTGTCACTCCGAAGAAGGCGGCTCGGTTCTCTCCATCCGGTGCGACTCCGGTGGACCCGTGGAAGTGCGACTCTTCCATAGTTATTTTGTCCTCCTCCTCTTCAATTTCAGATTTGGGTAACGAGTTCCTCTCCTCAAACCTGTGTACTGATTCGTCTTAGATTGTGAGGATTGTGGAAAATTTGATATCATGTTCTATCCTAAAGTTTGATTCCAATTTGCATTAATAAAATCTGAATTTATATTGCTTTTTTTCATCCAATTTTCGCAAAGGTTTTGCAATGAAAGATCCCCTTGGACATTTGTAAATCGGGGTTGGTTTAGCCTTTGGTTTGGAATGGATCAAGAGGATTTGGTATATCCTCGTTTTATTTTGTTTTGAGGGCTACATTTGGACTCTTTTCCGAATCGAATCCTTATTCCGGATCACTCTCTATATGGATGGAAATGCTGTGATGTGACTATAAATGTGTGGCTAGGTTATGAAAATTGTATACGTGAATGTTCATACAGGTTTGGATGGGAATTTCCCACTTGTGAGATCACAATGTTATAGACGAAACTCTGCCAAAATTTTTAGTTTTGCGCGCACACCACGTGTTCGCTTAAATTCCCCATAGGAATCCCTTTGCCATTTCGTGCCTTAAACCCACCCTCGGGAGTGGCCTGCATCAGGTCTCTCTTGGGCGCTTATCGAGAGTATCTGAGTAGAGAGAATTGGAGATCCGGCGATTGTTTTGTTGTTTCCCACCATCTGCCTGCCTCCACCCCCCCTTGCGGGCATTCTGGGGTTCCCTTGTGTTGGGTACATTTCCCACAATGTTCCCTAGATTGGATTTGAAGAGGCATCTTCATCAACACTAAGAGCATAGATGTATTTGATGTTGTTTAAGAACATCATGTGCAGGATGTTCCATGGAACAAGTCTAGATAGGTGATCTAAGTGTTGGGTACATTGGTCAAATGTACCTGATTTGAAGAAGCCTCACCCAACTCAATGATATACATCATAATGTATTTGATGTATGTTTGAGTTACTTGTGCAGGTTAAGAAATCACTGGACTGAAGCAAAAAGTTTCTAAGTCCATGTGTCGACACCTAGAGGGAAAGTGTCGACACTTAAGAAAGCTTGTGTCGACACCCAGACAAGCAGTGTCGACACTTGGAGTCATTGTGTCGACACCTGGGATACACAGTCGACACCAGACAGAAAGTGTCGACACTTGGAGCTGTGTCGACACTCAGTGTAGAAAAGTGCATAGAAGCTATGTCGACACAAGGAGCTGTGTCGACACCCAGTGAAGCTGTGTCTACACCAGAAAGTGTCGACACTTGGAGCTGTGTCGACACTCAGCAAAAGTCTGCAGAGTCTAAGTACAAGTGTCGACACTCAACACAATGTGTCGACACTATGCAGAAGAGTCAGCAATTGAAGTAAGTGTCGACACCCAGCACAATGTGTCGACACTCAACAGAAAGAGTCAGCACTTGAAGTATGTGTCGACACTCAACACAATGTGTCGACACACAACCAGAAGAGTCAACATTTGAAGTATGTGTCGACACTCAGAACAATGTGTCGACACACAGCTAAAGACTCAACACTTGAAGAAAGTGTCGACACAAGGAGCTGTGTCGACACTTAGCAAAGAACAGAAAGAACAGCAAATTATTCTAAGTACAAGTGTCGACACTTAAGGGAATGTGTCGACACTCAGCTGAAGTCTGTCGACACAAGGAGCTGTGTCGACACTCAGCAAGTTTCAACATTGAAGACTATGTGTCGACACCACGAAGCTGTGTCGACACTTGACAGATTCAACACAAGGAGATGTGTCGACACAAAGGAGATGTGTCGACACTTAGAAGAATTCAGCAAAAGCTAGAAGAACAAGTACTTGTGTCGACACTCAATTTCAGTGTCGACACATGCAGAAGAATCTGTGTCGAGACATACAAGGAATTGTGTCGACACCTTGTAGTCATGTGTCGACACTTACACAACTTGTGTCGACACTTGGTCTATAAGTGTCGACACTTTAAGACAGAAAGTCTCGACACTTACTGACTGTTAGAGATTTTCAAGAAGTGACTGGTTGACATGACAGCTGCCGTTCCAGCCGGTCTACAGCAACTGTCAGAGTTGTCAGAAGTCAGTTATGGACCGGACCAGTCGGTTACCATGAAGAAAGCCTATAAATAGGCACCTACAGTTTACAGAAACTATTGTTGAGGTTGTTGATCAAGTTATTAACAGAGTTCTGATTATTGTTGAAGTAATCATTAAAGTGGTATACTGAGTATCAACACAAGAAGATCTTGCAGTCCAAGTGCAGATCTAAGAAGTTGGAGAGAGAGGGCTCCATCCAAGAAATCAGCCTCTGGAACTAGGCTGAGAAGAAGGATTCAGATTCAATTCTGATTCTTAAGTAGCAGAGGTCAAGGAACAACTGCAGAGGATTCAGTCTTATTCAGTTCTACTCAAGAAGCTTTGAAGAAAGCTAAGTCAGATTGGATCCAGCTGAGTTCTTCCAAGAACTCATCAAGAATCTCTCAACTCCCCTCTTATCTTTCTGAGTTGTAGAGTTATAACTTGTAATATCTTTTAAACTTGTAGGATCCTTTGGATCTGAGTGATTTGTAAGCCTATAATTATAAAGACTGAGGGTAGGGCTTGTTAGCCTGAGTGTAGGAGATTGTGATCTCTGAGTGTAGGCCTTGTTGGCTGAGTGTAGGCCTTGGATTGGCTGAGTGTAGGCCTTGATTGGCTGAGTGTAGGCTTTGGGATAAAGCTGAGTTGTAAGGCTTTGGGCCTGAGGTAGGAACCAATTTGGGTTCTGAGACAGTGGAGAAGTTAGGCCGAATCTAGTACACTGCTAGATAGGCGAAGGGGGAAAGTGGATGTACCCATATCTTGGGGGAACCACTATAAAACACTGTGTGTTGTGCTGTGATTGTGCTGTGGATTAGCTGTGTATGTTTTGTTATTGCTGTTTGCTGTGCAAAAGTAGTTAGAAATCTGTGATATAACTGTTTGGCTGCCAACAAAGTTAGAAAAGGATTAGGTCACCTATTCACCCCCCCCCCCCTCTAGGTGTTTAGGTACCATATCTTTCAAGTGGTATCAGAGGGAGGTTCCTCAAAACAAGGACTAACAGTCTGAGGAGATCCTGTTTGGCAGATTCAGTGAAAATCAAGAAAATCAAGAAACATGGGTTCTTATGAGAATCACAAGGAATTGTGTTCCATGAAATTACCCATATGCAGAAAGGAGATCTTTGGGATCTGGAAAGAAAGGGTAAGGCTATTTATGGAAGCCTCTGACCCTAGAATCTACATTACAGTTAAGGAAGGGCCTTATGTGCCTATGAAGATTTCAGTTCTAGATGCAAACCAGAGAACTCCAAAGGATTTCTCTGAGATGACTAAAGGATGAAATTGTCCTGGCCACCATGGACAAGAGGGCACAGAACATAATAGTGAGTGCCATTGATGATGCAACTTTTCAGAACTTAATTCACTGTAAAACAGCAAAAGAAATGTGGGATACTCTCATTGTCTATATGGAAGGTTCTGAAGAAGTTAGGCAAGATAGGAAGTCCTTGCTAAATCAGGAGTATGAAAGCTTTAGGCAAGGAAAGGGTGATAGCATCACTGAGTGCTATAAGAAATTTTACAGAATAGTTAATGAACTCATGTCTTATGGAAGAGAGTTCAGTAACTTATGAACTAAATGACAAATTCTTAAGGTCCCTAACCAAAGATTGGGACACCAAGATCTGTGTCATAAGAGAAATAGCTAAGTTGGGGGAAATTCCTCCCCCTACACTGTTTGGCAAGTTATTGTCATATGAGATGCAGTTGACAGTAAGAAAAGAGGAGGAGAAATCAACAAGGACTGAGCACAAAGAAAGAACTGTTGCTTTCAAGACAGAAGTTCCCAGAAAGTGCAGGAATAAGTCTTTAACTCCACCTCCAGAGGTAGTTGAATCAGAGTCTGATGAGTCTGTCAGCACAAAGTCTAAGAGCAGTGAAAGTGATGAAGACTTTGCTGCTTTCACTAGACACTTTCAGAAGTTTTTGAAAAAGAAACAGTGGAGGTCAAGGCCTTCTACATCACAAGGAAAGGAAGACTTTTATCAGAAAAAGAGGTCTTCAAAGAATGACAAGAAAAGGACAAAATCAAGCAAGGCAACTGGTTCAAAGATTGTTTGCTATTGCTGCAATAGACAGGGCCATGTTATTGCAGATTGTCCAAGAAGAGAAAGGAATCTGGTGACAGGAAAAAGACTCACTTCAAAGGGAAGAAAGAAAAGTCTTTTGTTGCTAAGAAGGAGAAGACTCTATCAGATATCTCTTCTTCAGAAACTGAGTCTGAGGCTGAAGCCTACATAGGGCTGTTTGCTGAAGAAGAAGAGGAAGAATTCATGCAGATCTTGGAGTCAATTTATGAACAAGAAGACAGTCATTGCCAAGGGCTAATGGCATTGACAGAAAGTGCCAAAATCCTGGAGCAGCCAGGACCCAGTCAGGTACAAAGTTCAAGTTTAAATTCAGTTTCTTGTTCTAGTTCAGAATCAGATTCTTCTTCATCAAGTGATGAGAATATATCTGAGTCTGAGGAAGATATTCATCAGCTTATAGATGAATATAAGGTACTGTTGCAAGCCTACAAGAAAAGCAAGACCCTAGCCAAAAGTCAGGCAAAGGAAATTGCTGATCTTAAAGCAGCTGCAACAGATTTTGAGAAGCAATTTGATCAAAAACTGAATGAGATAGCCAGGCTGAAACACATAACAGTGATTCAGATGGGAACTATCACTTTTAAGAATGATCAAATTAAGTGTCTGGAGAACAATCTTCAGAAGGAGAAGGACTTGGTTGCTAGGTTTTCTAAACCTAAGTCAGTGTTACCCATAATTGATGAATTTGTTCATCACAAGGGTAAAGCTGGTCTGGGCTTTATTAGACCTGCAGGGACTGAGCAGTCCAAGTATAAGTCCAAGGGCAAAGCCCCAACATTCAACAAGCCTGCTGTAGTCAAGACAGCCAAGGCAGTACCTAAGCAAAGGTACAATAAATTTGAATGTTGGTGTTGTGGCAAAGTTGGCCATTTTGCAGTAGACTGTTGGCACAATGTGAGTGCCAAAGTGAGTTCCAAACTACCTGTTGGAAAGCCTTTAGGTAGGTTTGTCAAATTGCAAACTAACAATCACCAAGGACCCAAGAATACTTTGGGTTCTAAGGTTCATTAATTTGTTTTGCATGTGAGTCCAAGTGGTCATACCCCTACATGGTACTTGGACAGTGGATGTTCCAGACATATGACTGGAACTAGGGGACTACTGAAGGACTACATTCCAATCAAAAATGGTCCTAAAGTGACCTTTGGTGGTTCTGAAAAAGGAATCATCAAAGGGTTTGGTAACATTTCTTCAAACTTAGTTACCATTACTCAAGTGGCTTATGTTAAAGGGTTGAAACACAACCTAATAAGTATAAGTCAATTAAGTGATGTAGGGTATGACATCTCATTTGTTAAAAATGGTTGTCATATCAAGAGGTCAAGTGATCAAGAGATCATTTTGACAGGTTATAGGAAGAGGAATGTCTACTGCCTAGACATTATGATTGAGAACAATGGTTCTCCAGTTTGTCTTGTAGCTGATGAGACAGTCTCTCATTGTGTCAAATGGCACAAGAGGCTAGCCCATCTTAACTACAAGACTATTAGCAAACTCTTTAGCAAAGAGTTAGTGAGGAATGGTCCTCAAGTTAAGTGTGTTAAAGATGGCATTTGCTCAGCTTGTCAAATGGGCAAGCAGACTAAATCCACCTTTAAAAGCATAGAAAACAAAGATGCTGTGAGGTGTTTGTACCTCTTGCATTTGGATCTCTTTGGTCTAATACCAGTTCACAGCTTAGGTAGAAAGGTCTATACCCTTGTAGTTGTGGATGACTACTCAAGGTTTTCCTGAGTGTTCTTCTTAAGACAGAAATCTGAAGCACCTAGTGTCTTCTACAGCTTTGTCAAGCAAATTCAGAATGAATTAAATAGTACTGTGGTCAGAATTAGAAGTGACCATGGTACTGAATTTCAGTCTGATAGCATGACAAAACTATGTGAAGACTTTGGGATATTTCAAGAATTCTCTTCACCCAGAACACCTCAGCAAAATGGCATTGCTGAAAGGAAAAATAGGACCTTGATAGAGGCTGGTAGAACCCTACTAAGTGATACATCACTGCCAGAGTATTTCTAGGCTGAAGCAGTTAACACTGCATGCCATGTTATAAATAGGGCTATTATCACTAAAGGGCTAAACAAGACCCCCTATGAAGTTGTGAAAGGCAGGAAACCAAACCTATCCTACTTCAGGATCTTTGGTTGCAAATGCTTCATACTTAACAATGGGAAGTCTTACTTAACTAAGTTTGCTGCCAAGTCCCAAGAGGGAATTTTTGTTGGGTACAGCAATAATAGTAAGGCTTATAGAGTCTACAACTTGACTACACAAGTTGTAGAAGAATCAGTGCATGTAGTTTTTGATGAGACTAAACTTATTAATAATGAGTTGTCTAGCAATGTATGCAGCCCCACAGGTTTGACAAAGACAATGGACAAGCTGACTATAGAAGAAGTGCCTGCTGCAAGACATCAAGGAGAGGAGAGTAGCTGCTGTCCAGGGGGAGAACTACATGTGCCATTTGCTGAAGAAATCCAAGGTATACAGCATGATGCAGATGCTGAAGTGGTTCAACCTGAAGTGAGGATGCCTCCAGCCCACAGGCATCTTAGAGATCATCCAGTAGAGCTTGATTATTGGAGATCCAAGACAAGGAGTACAAACCAGGAGTAGAAACATGAATGCTGCAATCTATTCCAGCTTTTTGTCTCAAGTTGAACCTAAAAGATTTGAAGAAGCAATAATGATCCACAATGGACTGAAGCAATGCAAGAAGAGCTTAATCAGTTCAAGAGGTGCAAGGTTTGGGAACTTGTTCCTAAACCTAAAGACCACAATGTAATAGGAGTTAAGTGGATCTACAGGAATAAGATGGATGAACAAGGTGTCATCATTAAGAATAAAGCTAGACTGGTTGCTAAAGGATATAGGCAAGAAGAAGGTATTGATTTTGATCAAACCTTTGCTCCAGTAGCCAGACTGGAAGCCATAAGAATGTTCTTGGCCTATGCAACCTATCAAGGATTCAAGGTATACCAATGGATGTCAAGTCAGCATTCCTAAATGGTAATTTGAAAGAAGAAGTCTATGTGGAGCAGCCTTCAGGTTTTGTTGATCCAACTCTACCTCATTATGTCTATAGACTTAGGAAAGCTTTATATGGGTTAAAGCAAGCCCCTAGGGCTTGGTATGAAACCCTATCTAGTTTCCTCATTGAGAACAAGTTCTCAAGGGGGAAAATAGATAAGACTCTATTCCTTAGGGAATCTAGAGGCAAAGTCATACTAGTCCAAATATATGTAGATGACATTATATTTGGGTCTACTGAAAGCAGCCTTTGCAAAAAGTTTGCAAAACTTATGCAAGGTCAGTTTGAAATGAGTAGTATGGGAGAGCTGAAGTTTTTCTTGGGTCTCCAAGTTAAACAGACTGAGAGTGGTTTGTCCATTTGTCAGTCAAAGTTCACCCTAGAACTCATAAGGAAGTATGGTATGGATTCATCCAGTACCATGAAGACTCCTATGGGGTCAAGTATGTCTCTTAGCAAGGATGATGCAGGGAAACCTGTAGATGAAACCTTGTATAGAGGGATAGTTGGCTCCCTATTATACTTGACTGCTAGTAGACCAGACATCATGTATGCTACATGTGTTTGTGCAAGGTATCAAGCCTGCCCTAAAGAGTCTCACTTGACTGCAGTCAAGAGAATTTTGAGATATCTAAAGGGCACTCCCTATCTAGGCCTCTGGTACCCTAGGAATGGAGACTTTGATCTAACAGGTTATTCAGATGCAGACTTTGCAGGATGCAAAGAGGATAGAAAGAGTACTACTGGAACCTGTCAATTCCTAGGTGGGAGACTAATTTCATGGAGCAGCAAAAAGCAGACTAGTGTGGCTATCTCCACAGCTGAGTCAGAGTATGTGGCTGCAGGAAGTTGCTGTGCTCAACTTCTGTGGATTCAACATCAGCTAGAGGACTATGGATTTCAGGTAAGTAGAACTCCACTTTACTGTGATTCTACAAGTGCTATTTCAATAGCTAATAACCCTGTATCTCATAGTAGAACAAAACATATTGAGATTAAATATCACTTTCTTAGAGAACATGTAGAAAGAGAAGATATTTCACTTGAATATGTTAAAACTGATAATCAAATAGCTGATATGTTTACTAAGCCCCTAGAAGAAGCTAAGTTCAATAGATTCAAAATTGAACTAGGAATGATAAACTTAGACTAAGTTTACAGAATAGAAAATTGACTAAGTAAAAAGGTGTCGACACATAGACAAGTCTATGTCGACACAGAATAGTGGTGTCGACACTTCAGGAAAAAGGTGTCGACACATCTAGGAATGTGGTGTCGACACTTCAGAATGTTAGTGTCGACACATGTCAAGTAGGTGTCGACACATCCTATGTGGTGTCGACACTTAAGTTTTACTCAGAATTTTTCTAAGTAAAGTCTCGACAATGTGTCGAGTTATGTTGTGTCGACACATAACCAAGTGTCGACACATAAAATCTGTTGACTAAACTTGTGTCGACACATGTGTGTCGAGACATTATAAGTCAGTGTCGACACTTATTGCCAGTGTCGACACACTTTAAGCTAGCTGTCCCGCCTGTTCATCTTCAAAATCAGAAAGGTATAAATAGGGTTCTGTCTTTGTTTGTCGACACGCTTTCAAAGTTTCGAGACCAAAACTCCTGTGTCGACACCTCTCTTTTCTCAAGACTAATTCTCCAAACCCTAATGGCTCCTAAGCTTGAGGAGAACGTTAACGAGGGCTATGAGCTAGTGCGCGGCGCGTTCGACGACGCAGATCAAGAAATCCAGTCGGTGGTAACCCTAGTCGCCAATTCTGGACTAGAATACTTGGTTTCAGAACCAACAAAGATTTGGAAGAAGGAAGTTCTTGAATTCCTTAATGGAGCTGCTGTAGATGACTCTGGATATAGAATCAAATCCAGAGTTCATGGATCTAAAGTCAAGATTTCACCAAAAAGTCTGAGGAAGGTACTCCAGCTACCTAAAACACAAGATGAAGAAGAAGTAACTGCATCCAAGACCAGGGAAGCCCTTACCTGGTGTGGACTTGATCCAAAGATGAAGATAGGATCTGTCTTTAACAGGAAAGGCATGAACAGTCAAGGAAAATTCATGTCTGAGATTGTGGGCAAGGTTATTCTCAGTAAGCCTGGAGGGCATGACAGGGTGTCTGCCTCTATGTTTGGAATTATGACTAGAATCATATTCACTCTGAAAACAGACTGGTCAATAATGGTTTTTGACAAGATCAAGGAGAGCTTGAAGAAGCCCAATCTGGGCAGAATTATAAGTCTCTACCTAGCTGGTACAATACCAGAGGTAATGAGCAATGCTGCTGGAAGCAAGATCAACCACATGAGAAAGATGGATCAAAGGATCTTTTCCAGATGGGACAGGGTGTTGTCCAAGGAAATGCCAACCCCAGAGAAGCCAGTTACTAAGAAAGATTCTCCTCCAAGGAAGAAAAGGAAGACAGCTGCTGTGACACAGGAGTCCTCCAGCAGTTCAGGGAGTGAAGAACAAGTTGTTTTCACTCCTGATGCTCAAGAGGAAGTGGCTGCAGAGAAGACCCTTGCTGCTCAAGATGTAGCTGAGATCCAGGGGGAGCTGCCTCAAGCTAGCCCCATCCATAGGGATCACAGCCAGGGGGAGCTTCCAGTAGTAGAAGAACCCTCTACTCTGGACAGTGAGCAAGCCACTAACATCATCCAAGAGGTACTCACTGACCTAAATACATTGAATATTTCTATAGTAGATTCTGATTTGTCTGATGTACATCAGCAAACTCAGCTAGAAAGTCAAGAACCAGATGTTGTTATCCAAGACACATCTGTTGTACTAGAAGTGGTTCCTGATCAAGTGGTTGAAGAACCAAGAACTTCTCCTGCACAGTCTCCACCTGAATATACAATGGAAGATTTGTTTCTAAATCTAGATCAAGAAGATTTTGATATGGACAAGGATGCTGCTGTTGAAGATAAGAGTGCTGCTGCTGAGGGGGAGCACATGGAAGTTCTGGAAGAGCCTATTAGGCAAGAAACTGAAAAGGCAACTGCTGTGCAAGCTGACAAACCTCAAAGCCCTAAGGAAAGGGTTGAAATAGCCAGCACTTCAGAATCTGAAGAAGATGAGGCTGCAAAGGCTAAGAAGAAGAAACTCTATGTCTTCAAGAGGAGAAGTCAGAGTTATAAGAAAGCCTTGCAATCCATTGCCCCACAGCCTATAGTTCAACAAGCTCCAACTGTTGACTATAGTGCTTTACTGATTGCACTGCAGATAAAAATGGATGAACAAAGGAAAGCCATAGAGGCTTATGTTGATGAAGGGCAGAAGACTTTACAGTTTGATCTGGCCCAAGAAATAAAGTCTATAAGGTTTGAGATGAACCTTAATAAGAAGGAGATGAATGAATGCTTCCACAAGGGTGGAAATGCAGTGGTGTATCTGGCAACACACCAAGAGAAGATAAAGGCACAGGTAGATGATATAGCATTGAAGCAAGGGTATGTACTGGAAAATCAGTTAAGGATGAATGACAACTTGACTGCATCACACAATGCTATAGTCACTGAATTGAAGAATAAGACTGCTGAACCTTCAACATCTACTGCTGCTGCTAAAGCTGAATTTGATAAAGTATTCCAGGAAGAATTACTGCTGTTAAGACTGCTATTAAAGATTCCCAGAAAGCCATCTCTGAACAACATACAAAGCTGAAACCATTCTTTAAAGAGGGCATCAGATATTTGGACAGTCAAATTAGATTTCAAAAGGATGATGTCAGAGACCATATGGCTAGAGAAGTCATAAAGGGGGAGAGAGTATTAGTCAAAGCTAGCTCTGACCATGCCAAATGGATATCTAACTCCATCAGAGCTACACTGGGCTATCCTCCACTCTGTGATGATGATAATGTTGCTGAATCAGGGATTCAAACTGCATATCTTGGAGGTGAGCAACCAGAGGTAGCTCAAGTGATTTATCCACCTCCAGATTTTGACATGGTTCAAGCAGATGTCCAGACAATGTATAGCCCAACTGAAGGGAAGCCTAATGTTATTCTGGATAAAGTGGTTCAACCTATTTCTGCAGCTATGCAAGAGGCATTAGAAAAAGAAGAAGAGGCAAGGTTGTCAAAGAAGAGGTTTAGGGAACAAGCAGAACAAAGGCCAGATTTTGAACAGTGGAGCCCTACCTCTAGAAATATAATTTTAACTGCCTGGAAAGCTGCCAAGGACAATGCTCATGAAAGGAACAAGTGGTTCTCTGAAGCAGAATGGAGGAAACATGAAATAAGACAGGAGGCCATTGTTCAATATAGAAGAAAGGCAAAGATGGGAAAGCTACCTCCTACTGCAGTGGAGCCTAGCAAGTACTTCCCCAAGCCATACCACTATTTTGAAAGGTAGAAAATCAAAGCAAAAGAGCTGAAGAAGAAGGACTTAAAAGACAAGAAGCCTGCTGATGCTGCAACTGCTGAAGCCACTGTCAAAGCTCAAGTCCAATTAGACAAAGGCATTGTTATCAAAGAACCAGATCAGAAATAGATTAGGAATTGACTTGAAGATTGTTGTAATCTTTTGAATGAAAAACATTTTTGTAAAACATTGAAGATGTATTAGAAAAATGTTAGAACAATATATGATAAATATATTTCATGATTGTTCTGAGAATATGTCTATTTCTTGTTTGTTCTGCAATGTTGAATGTGTATACATGTGTGAAATATTACATGTTTATGTTTACCCTGCTGTTTATAATCTGCTTTACATCATTTTGTAATTTTAATTATGAATGGTGTATATCATTGACTAAGGGTTATGACTTCTCCAAATAGGGGGAGATTGTTGGGTACATTGGTCAAATGTACCTGATTTGAAGAAGCCTCACCCAACTCAATGATATACATCATAATGTATTTGATGTATGTTTGAGTTACTTGTGCAGGTTAAGAAATCACTGGACTGAAGCAAAAAGTTTCTAAGTCCATGTGTCGACACCCAGAGGGAAAGTGTCGACACTTAAGAAAGCTTGTGTCGACACCCAGACAAGCAGTGTCGACACTTGGAGTCATTGTGTCGACACCTGGGATGCAGAGTCGACACCAGACAGAAAGTGTCGACACTTGGAGCTGTGTCGACACTCAGTGAAGAAAAGTGCAGAGAAGCTAGTGTCGACACAAGGAGCTGTGTCGACACCCAGTGAAGCTGTGTCTACACCAGAAAGTGTCGACACTTGGAGCTGTGTCGACACTCAGCAAAAGTCTGCAGAGTCTAAGTACAAGTGTCGACACTCAACACAATGTGTCGACACTATGCAGAAGAGTCAGCACTTGAAGTAAGTGTCGACACCCAGCACAATGTGTCGACACTCAACAGAAGAGTCAGCACTTGAAGTATGTGTCGACACTCAACACAATGTGTCGACACACAACCAGAAGAGTCAACATTTGAAGTATGTGTCGACACTCAGAACAATGTGTCGACACACATCTAAAGACTCAACACTTGAAGAAAGTGTCGACACAAGGAGTTGTGTCGACACTTAGCAAAGAACAGAAAGAACAGCAAATTATTCTAAGTACAAGTGTCGACACTAAGGGAATGTGTCGACACTCAGCTGAAGTCTGTCGACACAAGGAGCTGTGTCGACACTCAGCAAGATTCAACATAGAAGACTATGTGTCGACACCAAGAAGCAGTGTCGACACTTGACAGATTCAACACAAGAGATGTGTCGACACAAAGGAGATGTGTCGACACTTAGAAGAATTCAGCAAAAGCTAGAAGAACAAGTACTTGTGTCGACACTCAATTTCAGTGTCGACACATGCAGAAGAATCTGTGTCGAGACATACAAGGAATTGTGTCGACACCTTGTAGACTTGTGTCGACACTTACACAACATGTGTCGACACTTGGTCTATAAGTGTCGACACTTTAAGACAGAAAGTCTCGACACTTACTGACTGTTAGAGATTTTCAAGAAGTGACTGGTTGACATGACAGCTGCCGTTCCAGCCGGTCTACAGCAACTGTCAGAGATGTCAGAAGTCAGTTATGGACCGGACCAGCCGGTTACCATGAAGAAATCCTATAAATAGGCACCTACAGTTTACAGAAACTGTTGTTGAGGTTGTTGATCAAGTTGTTAACAGAGTTCAGATTATTGTTGAAGTAATCATTAAAATGGTATACTGAGTATCAACACAAGAAGATCTTGTAGTCCAAGTGCAGATCTAAGAAGTTGGAGAGAGAGGGCTCCATCCAAGAAATCAGCCTCTGGAACTAGGCTGAGAAGAAGGATTCAGATTCAATTCTGATTCTTAAGTAGCAGAGGTCAAGGAACAACTGCAGAGGATTCAGTCTTATTCAGTTCTACTCAAGAAGCTTTGAAGAAAGCTAAGTCAGATTGGATCCAGCTGAGTTCTTCCAAGAAATCATCAAGAATCTCTCAACTCCCCTCTTATCTTTCTGAGTTGTAGAGTTATAACTTGTAATGTCTTTTTAACTTGTAGGATCCTTTGGATCTGAGTGATTTGTAAGCCTATAATTATAAAGGCTGAGGGTAGGGCTTGTTAGCCTGAGTGTAGGAGATTGTGATCTCTGAGTGTAGGCCTTGTTGGCTGAGTGTAGGCCTTGGATTGGCTGAGTGTAGGCCTTGATTGGCTGAGTGTAGGATTTGGGATAAAGCTGAGTTGTAAGGCTTTGGGCCTGAGGTAGGAATCAATTTGGGTTCTGAGACAGTGGAGAAGTTAGGCCGAATCTAGTATACTGCTAGATAGGCGAAGGGGGAAAGTGGATGTACCCATATCTTGGGGAACCACTATAAAACACTGTGTGCTGTGCTGTGATTGTGCTGTGGATTAGCTGTGTATGTTTTGTTATTGCTGTTTGCTGTGCAAAAGTAGTTAGAAATCTGTGATATAACTGTTTGGCTGCCAACAAAGTTAGAAAAGGATTAGGTCACCTATTCACCCCCCCCCCCCTCTAGGTGTTTAGGTACCATATCTTTCACTAAGTGATGTGATAGGTGATCACAAAGTGAAGATGCTTGAAATGCGGAAGTAGCCTACGCGAATAAATCTAGACAGGTCGTCTATGTGATGTGACAGGTGGTCACAAAGTGAAAATGATGGAATGGCAGGAAGTAGCCTAAGTGGCCAAGTTAGGTAAACTCTTACCTATGTTGTGGGTTAATAGAAATCTATCTAAGTCCACAAGCATTGAATGAGTAAGACACATTCAACGCCATACAACAAAAGGTTGTGAGTAGAACTCAGTTCAGGAGTTCGTCGAGCTGAGCTCACTATCTGTCGAGCTAAGTTCAGAGTTTGAGACTTTGAGTTCGTCGAACTTTGTTTAGAGAATTCATTGAACTGAGTTGAGACTTCGTCGAGCTGAGCTCGCCATTCGTCGAACTAAATTTAGAAATTGCAGAAAGTTTTTTCTAAGGCAAAAAATGTTGAGTGATGAAGACACACTCAACAGTCTCAACGCCAGAGAAGCAGGAATATTTTGCCTAAGGAAAAAGCGTTGAGACAGCTGAGACAGCTGAGAAGCTCTTTGCAAAAACACTGAGAGAAATGTTGGTCTCAAGAAAACCGTTGAGACAGGAGTTAGTCTCAAGGAAAAAGCACTTATAGAAATGTTGGTCTCAGCAAAACCACTGAGACAGGAGTTTGTCTCAGCAAAAGCGCTAAGATAGGAGTTGGTCTCAGCAAAACCGCTGAGAGATGAGTTTGTCTCAACAAAACCGCTGAGACAAGAGTTTGTCTCAGCAAAACCGCTGAGAAAGGATTTGGTCACGGCAAAACCACTGAGACAAGAGCTTGTCTCAGCATAACCGCTGATACATGTGTTTGTCTCAGCTGAGAACAAGAAAACACTGAGACAAGTTAAGCAGAAAAATCGTTAAGGCAAAAAGCATTGAGTGGAGGTTGCTCACTCAACACTGTCGACGCCTAATGAAGACAGAATCGTGTCTAAGGAGTTTGGCGTTGAGTGATGCTCATACACTCAACGCTAAGCTATAGATAGTTGATAAAGCAAGTTAGCGTCGAGTGAAGCTGATTCACTCAACGCCTAGAAACAGTTTTATATTATAAGTAGTTTGGCGTTGAGTGAAGGTTACTCACTCAACGCCTTGAGACAGTAAATCTATCTAACTGTTTTGGCATTGAGTGATGCTTACTCAATCAATTCCTATGCTAATGGTGTGTGATTTTTGGCTAAGTCCACAGCTGATGACGTCAGCAAGTCAACAAGTCAACATAATTCAAGTTAGTGGCGGGATGGCTACAGTACGCGACAAATGTTGCCGCAGACCTACTGTACAGCAGTTGGCATTAAAGTAAGTTACTACAGGCCATTAATTATGTGGGGCCCACTGCTTGATGATTTTGTTTGCTAATAAGTAATAACTCAATGCGATTTCATTCTACATTCTAGTATAACTATGTAGATGGACATAAGCTAGATTGAATTAACTTTCAGGCAAGTGCACCTATGAATCATAGTACAGGAGAAATCTACATCTCGTGTCATATTCCACAGGGTCATTTCAGATACTCGTACTCACCCTCACTCTATTATCCTACCTATAAGTAAAATTGTTTTTTAATCTAAAATTAACCTAACTATAACTATTTGGATAATTCAATATTGGAGAAGTAAATATGGTAAAAAGCAGGAAGCTTATGAGTTTTTACATGAACAAACTCATTTATTAACTCAATTCTAAGGAATCATGAACAAATAAGACTATCAAATTCGTTGTAATGTAAAGGTTAACGTTCATCAAATTCTCTCTCGAGCAATTCCAATCCTAAACCTAAGTTAGTAAATTTTCTCTCGAACAATTTACAATACTCAACTTCGCATTAAGTAAAGCACTCTAATTACTACATAAATTCATGAAACCTTATCTCTAAAATACCATGAATCCATTTACTCGTATTCCAATTTTCCAAACAACATATCTCTCGATCATGGAGTTTGATTCACAAATAGAGTTAACACCACAATATGGACATACAAATATCATCACAAACAACCAATTTCTCAATCTATAAATTTGCAAATTATGTAAAGCAAAGAAGCAATCCATAATGGAAATGAAACCCTTTGTTTGTAAGCCTAAATACGAATAAAATACCACAAATTTTATGTAAACAAAGAGATACATGATTACGAAATCGTTTAAATATAAGTTCATGCAAATTAAAAAATAAACAAAGTTGAATCACCAAGAGAAAGGAAAGATAAAAAGGGATTAACGAAAAATTAAATGCATACAAATACTCTTCAAATCCTCCTTCTCTTGGATACTCCACTTCATGCTCCAGAAGTTCTCCAATTCCAAAATTATCCAAAAGTTCTACTCTAATTTTTTTACAGGAATTATATAGTCCCTTTGCAAACCGGCCGAACATGGGTTCCAACAAGGCCATATGTCAGGTCGTGATGATGGTTCCTAGGCGGTTCCACACGAATAGGCACGTGTGGTAGTGGGCCGTGTCAGATGACACGGGTACTGACACGACTGTGTTGTTTTTCACGTTCTTCAGATGCGGGTTGGTCGGCAGTCGTGTTCAAATTTGACACGGGTATGCACACGGGCGTGTTCATACCCGTGTGAGTCTCTGTCTCCTGCGTCCAATTTCTTCAGCTCCACAACACATAGGACACGGGTCTTAACATGGTCGTGTGTCCTCCCGTGTGCGCCAAATTTTTGTCCTGTCATCAGCCATGTTGACTCCGTGAACTCCTCTATTTGCTCCAAGACCTTTAGTTTCATTGGTTGGCACTACCTGCATTAGAGAAATGAAAGGATAAATATATAGCTTAATACAAGGAGTAACCAAAAAATCCTAATTGTGCTCTCCTATTCATGATAAGACAATTTCTCAACTAATGTTGCAAAATTACTATACAAAGATGCAGAAAATAGAGGACATGATTACAATTATGATAGTAAAAGGCCTATTATAATCGCACTCATCAAATATCCCCAGACTTAGATGTTTGCTTGTCCCTAAGCAAATTAATTCACACACTTGGGTTACCAATAAATAATTTTTATCTCCGCACACTGGTTGCTATGAATTTAAATTGGACTTTGATGATATAATCGTATAGGAAATAGTTTAGCAGACGTTTCTAAGTATAAATTTATCTTAAAATTCCTTCAATATACCTTTTAACTATCTTTCACTCTTTCCTAGAAATAAAGGTATAGTCATCTATGACAAATGTGAGGAGAAAATAACAATCTCAATAAAATACGTATTAGTATTTCAAAACTTATAAGTACCCATATTGATGGTCATGAGCTTACCTTTTTCACACCCTCTCCACGACACTAGTTAGACTTAGTGAGGTCGGATCCTTAGGACTTTATGGTGTAGCCTTTTTGGCTTAGGATAGAAGATTATAGGTGAGCTAATCAAAGATAGATTTAATGGATTTTGTGTCCTTTTCTTTCACACCTAAATCTCAATTGAGTCTTTTGTTGGAAAATACCTTAATATACGTTAGTGTTATAAAAGCACCCTAGACTTTGCAATTAGTATATTTCCCACATTTTTGAAGGATACTCTAAATATTTATTCTTCTTAACCAAGGGCCATAGTAGGGATCATTCCGAGTGGGTGCAAGTATACACGCACTCAGGCCACGTATCACTATGTCTTCTTTTTTTTCTTCCTTTTTTTGTGTTTATAGTAGGGATCATTCCGAGTGGGTGCAAAAATACACGCAATCAGGCCACATATCACTACGAACAAACTCATTCCATGAAGAGCTCAATGATAGGTGTGCTAATAGGTAAGGATTTGACCTTGGTGACTTTTGGTGGTAGAGTTTCAAAGGATAGGGATTAGGTCCAAATTGGGTGTGCAAGGGTATAATATTTAAGGTTTTGGGTTTGCAAGGCTCAAGCTATCCAAAAGGAGGCCTAAGTCATTTCTGCCCTCACTAGTTAACTTATGCATCATTTTTGAGGATCGCTAGAGGGCAAGTGCTAGACATCAATAGAGGGTATTTTTCATTTTTATTCCCTAATACCAAATTATAGAAATGTTACACTCATCGACTCATATTACTATAGATAATTATATTTTCTAAAATATAGTGATTGATAGTTAATAATATAGAGGATTAATCTTAACAATAATTTATATAAAGAAAATTAAGCTAATGTATTTCTATGCTTGATTACGAATCAACAAAGTTGAAACCTCTATAGGTCTACATTAATTCATTTTAATCAGCGTGCGAAGTTAAATTAAATAGTGATAATCCCAACTGAGTGATATCCCAACTGAATGAATAATGAAAGCTTAAAAGAGTAGCAAAAGTCAATGAAATTTTTTTTCCTTTAGGGGGTATCGCTAACTTGAGTGTTATGATAGCAAAATTATTATCAATTGTAACCATGTCCATCACAACAATTATAAAATGGAAGAAAGAACATCCACCCCGAGACTGAGAATGTGCAATGTCCTCATTGCAATATAAAGTGCTGAAAAAGTAAATTCACTAAGAATAATAAAAAGGAACTGCTATCATCAAAATAGAAGAGTACATGAAGGAACCAGGAGCTGACATGTAATCATATATAATGTTTAAAATACACTAATAGAAATAAAGAAATACTACAATACACAAATACATGTCAAAAGTAAGGTTGCTGGTCGGTCTGGTCGTCTGGGAAGTGTGGCTGACTAGGAGCTGCCGACGCTCTAGGGGCGATCCCCAAGTGGTCCCTGTTTTGGATGAGGAGGTTCTCCGTCCGCGTCTGAGCCGCCTCGATCCGCTGTAAGCGCGGAGAGAGCTCGGTGTCGAAGAACTACCCGAACTCCGACGAATACCACGAATGAGGTGGAGGTGGAGTAGTAGAAGACTCTCCATGATCATAAGTGGAATGGGGCGGAGGTACCAGAGGCACATCGAGGTCAGGATCCACCTCGTCGTCATTGTCGTCCTGCGCTTGTGGCCCACGCCTCGCAATAGAATATGTGACGCCTCCCCGGCCCTGACGGGCAGTGATGAGGCAGAGGGATCGAAGGCTGGCCATCGTGATGGGCATGGTCTTCACAACCACAATCATCGGGGGGAGGGCTGATAAGATGCCCATGTTCTTCACCAGCCGAGTGATGTAGGGTGCTACACAAATAGACCCTATGCGGTGGGTGTCGTCCTGGTGGAGGATGAACTGGGCGAGTAGGAAGCCTAGGTGCAGAGGATAACATGACGACATGCTATAGAGGTACAACAAGTCCTGCCGACTAACAACGCCGGAGCTTTCGCCCCGACCGCTCAATGTATGGCTCAGGAGATGGTGAATGTAATGGAGGGTGGGGGAATACAACTGGGATGACTTTGACCTCTTGGCCCCATATGGACTAAGGTCAAAAGCGAGCCAAGCCCAGATACCGCTGACAAGATCGTGAGAGGGGAGGTTGAAATGAAGGTCGGAGTTAGCGGCACTAAAGAGGAAAGAACCCTCATACACCCATAGGTATTTGGTGAACTGGAGCAGGGTAAGTGTGTAAACGATGCCCCCTACTCGAAAGGAGATGATCCCCTCGTGTTCGCGATCAGAATCAATCATGTTAGGCCTAATATTTAAGTAAAATGAGGACATGAACTCGAGTGTGACTTCCTTGAAGCCTAACTCTTCTATTGCAAAGAATTGCTCCCAACCCAATATAGAAATTAATCCCCGGACATTCCCCCGCTAAGTTTATTTCTTCTAATACACTCCAATCAATGGTGCGGATGTCTTGAAATTTCTTTGATTGGAGGCGGTTGTAACGGGCGGAATGTGTAGGATCGGTGAATACTAGCGGTACAGGAGTGTCGCGCCGCTCCGTAGATAGAGCCTGGAGGCCCGGTCGATGACGACGACTGCCTTGGCTTCTTCCGGAAGACATGTTCTGAGCACAAAAAATAAAAGATTTTTGTTATGTTTAGTTTGAAAATGGAAATGGGAGAGTTAGAACGTGGAGAAAAGAGCGGAGGGGGAGGATAAGTAGAGTAAAATCATAAATAAAGAATGGTTACCATGGAGGGAAGATTGAGTAGATGCGAATCCGCGAATTGTGGAGGCCAATAACACTCAAACCGAGCTCTGGTCTTGGAAGAAACGGGGTTGGCCGAAATCAGGAGATTTAAAGGAAGGAAAGAACACGACCCCTATATATAGTAGGCGAACACGGGTACGCACACGGGCGTGTGCATACCCGTGTGGAGGAATCTCAGCCTCGTGAAACACGAGCTGTGGGGGGTCGTACGGTCAAACTGATAGGAGACAGCGCAGCAGGCTGACATGGGCCACGACACGGCCGTGTGTGGACCCGTGTCTGATCTGGCACAGTGCATTAAAAATACACGGGTTGGTAGGTGGCACGTGACACGGGCGTGTACAATCCGACATGGGCGTGTCGGATTTGTCGACACAGTGGTCTCGACGATCGTCGAGCGAAGAGATACGGCTAGACACACGGGTTGGTGTGAACCCATGTTGTGCTCGGGATGAAATCGTCCTTTTCCGGAATTAAGTGACACGGCTGGGCCTGAGGCTGTGTTGAGTACACAGCCACCAACACGGGCGTGTGGTGACCCGTGTGCGTCTCCAAAATTCGAACTTTCTTAGTTTTTTTATTTTTTTTTCTTAGGTGAAATTAATTACAGAAATTTTTTTGTTTTTATAACGTAAAATGTTTTCTTATAACTATACTTATACTAAAAATTTTAGAACTTATGAATATTACTATATTTTTCATAATCCTAATCTAGATGGAGGCAGGTCTCTTGACGAGCGAAGTCTTTATGGAGCTCACCATAATAAGGCTTCAGTCGGTGTCCATTAACCTTAAAATCTCCCATCTCAGGGTGAGTAAGTTCGACGGTGCCGTAGGGGAAGACTTCTTTAACCTTGAAGGGTCCGGACCACTTAGACCTTAACTTGCCTAGGAATAAACGAAGACGGGAATTAAAAAGGGGGACTTGGTCACCTTTCTGAAATGTCTTGGGTTTGTGAAGGTGACAGTCATGAAATAGCTTGGTCTTCTCCTTATAAATCCGGGAGTACTCATAATCCATGGTTCTCCACTCATCTAACTCGTTAAGTTGTAGTTCACGTTTCTCTCCTATAGAATTAGTATCAAAATTTAAAGAATGTATCGCCCAATACGACTTGTGTTCTAATTCTATAGGCAGGTGACAAGATTTACCATAGACTAATCTAAAGGGGGTGGTCCCTATAGGTGTTTTGAAGGCTGTCCTATATGCCCAAAAACAATCGTTAAGTTTTCTAGACCACTGCTTCCTATTCTCTTCTATAGATTTTTCTAGGATCCTCTTAAGCTCTCTATTGGAAACTTCAACTTGACCACTAGATTGCAGAAGATAAGGAGTGGCTATCCTATGTGTAACTCCATACTTTTCCAATACTTTATCTAGCTGCGAATTACAGAAATGTGAACCCCTATCGCTAATAAGTGCACGTGGTGTGCCAAATCATGCAAATAAGGATTTTAAAAATCGGACTACTACTCTACTATCATTAGTAGGCAAAGCTTGTGCTTCAACCCACTTTGATACATAATCCATAGCTACTAAAATATATCTATTCCCAAAAGAAACTGGAAATGGTCCCATAAAATCAATTCCCCACACATCGAATACTTCACATTCAAGAATATATTTTTGTGGCATTTCAAGTTATTTAGAAATATTACCTGCTTTCTGACAAGAATCACATGAAAGCACATACCTTTGGGCATCCCTGAATAGAAGGGGCCAATAAAAACCAGAATCAAGAACCTTTTATGCTGAGCGATTTGCTCCATAGTGACCACCGGCAGGGCCTGAATGACACTGCTCCAAAAGTTTCCAACCTTCCTTCGCTGATACACACCTTCGTATAACGGAATCTGCACAAATCCGAAAAAGGAAGGCGTCCTCCCAAAAGTAATATTTCAAATCAGAGAAAAATTTCTTTTTCTGTTGGTATGAAAATTTTTTTGGAAGAACCTTAGCTACAAAATAGTTTGTATAATCCGCACACCATGGATAATCAAGATATATATTTGTAGATATGGCAAATAGTGATTTCTCAGGAAATGTATCAGAAATTTCAGATTCATCTAACATTGATCGTAGTGGATTTTCTAAGCGTGAAATATGGTCAGCCGCTAAATTTTCTGCTCCTCGTTTATCCCTAATTTCTAAATCAAATTCTTGTAATAAGAGAACCCAACGGATTAAACGAGGCTTGGCTTCCGCCTTGGCTAAAAAATATCTTAGGGCAGAGTGATCGGTATATACTACCACTTTAGATAATGTTAAATAAGATCTAAATTTGTCGAAGGCGAATACCACTGCTAGGAGTTCTTTTTTTGTAGTTGTATAATTCTCCTATGCATTATTAAGTGTTTTGCTAGCGTAGTATATAGGATTAAAGTGTTTGTTTCGGCGTTGTCCTAAAACAGCCCCTACCGCAAAACTACTAGCGTCATACATGATTTCAAATGGTTGATTAAAATCGGGCGCGATCATAATAGGAGAATTAATTAATCTCTCTTTTAAAAACTCAAAGGCATATAGACACTCTTGTTCAAAAATGAAAGATGTGTCTTTTTCTAATAGCCTGGTAAGTGGTTTAGCTATTTTAGAGAAGTCTTTAATAAACCGGCGGTAAAATCTCGCATGTCCTAAGAAACTTCTCACTTCCTTGACGGAGGTTGGCGGTGGTAACTTTTTGATGGTCTTAATTTTCGCTCTATCTACTTGGATTCCTTGGCTTGAGATTTTATGGCCAAGCACTAACCCTTCCTTGACCATGAAATGACACTTCTCCCAACTAAGCGCTAGGTTAGTCTCGTCACACCACCTAAGAACTTTCTCTAAATTATCCAAACATAGATTAAACGAGTCGCCAAAAACAAAAAAATCATCCATAAATACTTCCATGATATCCTCAACATATTCGTTAAAGATGGCTGACATGCACCTTTGAAAAGTGGCGGGTGCATTACATAACCTGAAAGGCATAAGTCTATAGGAAAATATACCGAATGGGCAAGTAAATGTTGTTTTCTCCTGGTCTTCTGGTGCTATAGGAATTTGGAAGTATCCAGAAAGTCCATCTAGAAAACAATAATAGGAATGTCCTGACAAACGTTCTAATATTTGGTCAATGAAAGGCAGAGGGAAATGGTCTTTTCTAGTGACATCGTTTAATTTCCTATAGTCAATACAGACACGCCAACCTGTTACTGTTCGCGTAGGAATTAACTCATTCTTATCGTTAGCTACCACTCTTAGACCACCCTTCTTAGGAACGACTTGGACAGGACTAACCCATGAACTATCCGAAATAGGGTATATAATACCAGCATCTAACAAATTAACAATCTCCACCTTGACTACCTCTTTCATATTCGGGTTTAGCCTACATTGCGGTTGAATAGAAGATTTATAGTTTTCTTCCAAAAGGATTTTGTGAGTGCAAAAACTAGGATTAATACCCTATATATCAGATATTTGACATGCTATTGCACCTTTACATTTCTTCAATACAGTTATTAATTTATCTTTTTCAGTATTAGACAGATTAGAGGAAATAGTAACTGGATAAGAAGAATTAGTTCCTAAGAATGCATACTCAAGATGATCCGGTAATTTTTTAAGTTCTACTATTGGTGGATTCTTAGTATTATTCTTAAGAGCTTCATGATCTCCTTGTGTAATCAAATTATGTTGAGTCGTTTTATTCATCGCCACACTATTATCTAGAAAAAATAAATGTTCAACAATATCTTTATTTTTTTCTTCTTCTAGAAAGCAGTTTGTAATACAAATTTCTAAAGGATCTTTACAATAAAAATTGGAATGCATAGAAGGCATAACATTCTCAATACCATGAGAAAAATAACAATAATCATCATTATCTAAAGATTGTTTCATAGTATTGCCAATTTAAAAAGTGATTTCATCTTCTCCTACTCGCAAAACTAATTTACCATCAAAAGCATCAATAAGCGCTCTAGACATGGCTAAAAATGGATGACCTAATATAAGTGGTACTTCAAAATTTTCATCCATATCTAGAATAACAAAATCAGTAGGAAATATAAACTTATCTACCTTAACCAATACATCCTCCACTATTCCTCTAGGATACTTAACCGATCGATCCGCTAGTTGAATACTCATTCTAGTTGGGCTAAGTTCTCCTAGACCTAGTTTCAAATATAGTTTATAAGGCATTAAATTTATACTTGCTCCTAAATCCGCTAAAGCTTTATTTACTTGCAAATCTCCGATTAAACATGGAATTGAAAATGAACCGAGATCCTTAATTTTTTGTGGTAGTTTATTTTGCAAAATAGCAGAATATTCTTCACTAAGTGTGACTAAAGATAATTCCTCTATTTTTCTTTTATTAGAAATTAAATCCTTAAGATATTTCGCATACTTAGGCATTTGAATAATTTCAGAAAAAGGGAAATTGACGTGTAATTGTTTAAACATAGATAGAAATTTACCATGTTGCGCATCCATGCGCTCCTTGTTAAGCTTTGCTGGGTATGGTACTGCTGGCTGATACTCCATCGGTTCCACGTTCATCTCGCTTGGTCCTTCGCCACTAGACTCCACTTGGGGCGCTTCCTTCGTAATCCTTGGGTCTTGTAACTCCTTTCCGCTCCTTAATTGAATTGCTTTTGCATGCTCCCTAGGATTTGTCTCGGTATTTCCTAGAAGTGTCCATTATTGTCTTTCAGAAACCATCCTTGCAAGCTGTCCAATCTGATTCTCCAAATTCCGAATTGAGCCCCCTTGATTCCGGAAGGCTACATCGGTAGTTTGCATGAATTTGGTGAGCACATCTTCCAATGTAGGCTTCCTTGGTTCCGGTTGTTGTTGTTGTCCAAACATGGGTTGCTTCCCTTGATTGCCTTGTCTTCCAAGAGAAATTGGGGTGGTTCCTCCATCCAGGATTGTATGTAGCACTATATGGGTTGTTCGCTTGATTGAAAGGAGGTCTCATATTGTTACCCATATACTCAACATGCTCTTGTACTGAAGGTTCACAACTAGGCATTCCGCTATTTGAAGGGTCCCATTGTTGAGGTTCCATGGAGGGTGATGCTAAGGCAATGTTGTCCATCTTTTGGTGAAGCTTCTCCACTTGAATGGCTAAGGCGATGACAATATCCACTGCATAAATTCTTGCGGGCTTGCTAGGCTTTTGTCTCACAGTAGTCCATTGATAGTTGTTCATCTCCATATCTTCTATCAACTGCCGAGCCACTTCAAGTGTCTTGTTGTTCAAGGTGCCTCCACTAGCTGCATCAATCATCTGTTTAGTGGCCGGATTTAGACCATTATAGAAGGTCTGAATCTGAAGCCATGAAGGTAGAGCATGGTGGGGACATCTCCTCAAAAGGTCCTTGAATCGTTCACATGTGTCGTATAATGATTCAGATTCCAATTACATGAACGTAGAGATGTCATTTCTTAGCTTTGCAGTCTTTGCCGGTGGGAAATACTTCATCAAAAAATTCTCAACCATCATGTCGCAAGTAGTGATCGACCCTCTAGGTAGTGAGTTCAACCACTGCTTCGCCTTATGCCTTAACGGGAATGGAAATAATCGCAATCGAATGGCATCGTTGGAAACACCATTGATCCTGAATGTATCACATATCTCCAGGAATCCGGCCAAGTGGGTGTTAGGATCTTCATCTTGCAGGCCATCATACTAGACATACTGTTGAACCATCTGTATGACACTAGTCTTCAACTCGAAGTTATTGGTGACTATTGGCGGTCTAACGATACTTGACCAAGTTCCTTGGAGGTTAGGTCTAGCAAAGTCAGACATAGTTTGCTCATTATGGTTGGCCATGGTATCCAAATTTTTCGGACGATTCTCTCTTTGGTTAACTGCTTCTTCTTCTACTTGTTCGTTGAAATATCTGTGGTATTAACTCCCACGTCCCTTTGGTTGTGTTATGGATACGTCGTTCTGGGTCAGGATGAAATGGTGCTAGCCCAGAATTTCTGCCCCTTGTCATAGACTAACAGACTGCAAAACCGAGATTAAGTGCTATAATTATTCCATAACTAATTTACAATTATACATTAATAAACAAAAATTGGTAGATTAATAAAGTTTAAGCTTTCAAAATAATGAAATCGAGTTCCCCGGCAACGACGCCAAAAACTTGATGATTTTGTTTGCTAACAAGTAATAATACAATGCGATTTCATTCTACATTCTAGTATAACTATGTAGATGGGCATAAGCTAGATTGAATTAACTTTCAGGCAAGTGCACCTATCAATCATAATACAGGAGAAATCTACATCTCGTGTCGTATTCCACAGGGTCATTTCAAATACTCGTACTCACCCTCACTCTATTATCATACCAATAAGTAAAATTGATTTTTAATCTAAAATTAACCTAACTATGACTATTTGGATAATTCAATATTGGAGAAGTAAATATGGTAAAAAGCCAGATGCTTATGAGTTTTTACATGAACAAACTCATTTATTAACTCAATTCTAAGTAATCATGAACAAATAAGACTATCAAATTCATTGTAATGTAGAGGTTAACGTTCATCAAATTCTCTCTCGAGCAATTCCAATCCTAAACCTAAGTAAATTTTATCTCGAACAATTTACAACACTCAAGTTAGCATTAAGTAAAGCACCCTAATTACTACATAAATTCATAAAACCTTATCTCTAAAATACCATGAATCCATTTACTCGTATTCCAATTTTCCAAACAACATATCTATCGGTCATGGAGTTTGATTCACAAATAGAGTTAACACCACAATATGGACATACAAATATCATCACAAACAACCAATTTCTCAAGCTATAAATTTGCAAATTATGTAAAGCAAAGAAGCAATCCATAATGGAAATGAAACCCTTTGTTTGTAAGCCTAAATACGAATAAAATATCACGAATTTGATGTACACAAAGAGATACATGATTACGAAATCGTTCAAATATAAGTTCATGCAAATTAAAAAATAAACAAAGTTGAATCACCAAGAGAAAGGAAAGATAAAAAGGGATTAATGAAAAATTAAATGCATACAAAATACCCTTCAAATCCTCCTTCTCTTGGATGCTCCACTTCGTGCTCCAGAAGTTCTCCAATTCCAAAATGATCCAAAAGTTCTCCTCTAATTTTTCTACAGGAATTATATAGTCCCTTTGCAAACAGGTCGGACACGGGTTCCAACACGGCCGTGTGTCAGGCCGTGCTGACGGTTCCTAGGCGGTTCCACATGAATAGGCGCATCTGGTAGTGGGTCGTGTCAGATGACACGGGTACTGACACAACTGTGTTGTTCTTCATATATTTCAAACACTGGTTGGTCGACAGTCGTGTTCAAATTTGACACGGGTAGGCACACAGGCATATTCATACCTATGTGAGTCTATGTCTCCTGCGTCCTATTTCTTCAGCTCCAGGGCACATAGGACACGGGTATTAACATGGTCGTGTGTCCACCCGTGTGGGCCAAATTTTTGTCCTGTCATCAGCCATGTTGACTCTGTGAACTCCTCTGTTTGCTCCAAGATATTTAGTTCCATTGGTTGGCACTACCTGCATTAGAGAAATGAAAGGATAAATATATAGCTTAATACAAGGAGTAACCAAAAAATCCTAACTGTGCTCTCCTATTCATGATAAGACAATTTCTCAACTAATCTTGCGAAATTACTACACAAAGAGGGAGAAAATAGTGGACATGATTACAATTATGATAGTAAAAGGCCTATCATAATCGCACTCATCACTGCTCAAGAGCCATTGGGTCAAAAATCAATAAAAGAAAAGAGGTTATAGGGGAAAGAACACTTCAGGAAAAAGAAATCAAGATAGTTCTTCTTCTCCACCATTGTTGTGGAGCTGAAGAACAGGGAGCTCAACTAAGGACGACAAAGAGCAAGTTAGTTCCAGCAAGATAGCTGTTGGTATCAAGACCTATAATAACAAGATAGCTGGTGTCATTCTCGCCAGCACCAGCAAGCTAGTTCAGAGTATTTCTCTGAGGGAAAAGGTAGCAGCCAAGGGCCGACCCTTGTTGTAGGTTCTTCATAGTTCCAGCAACACAAGCACCTGAAGATCTTTATCTGGAAGCTGTGAACAGAAGAAAGCTTGAAGAAGCTGAAGGAAGGCTCAGGGGACTATTCCTAAGGAGTCAAAGCTAATGCTAAATCATCTCAGCCCAGGAAAGGAGAAAGAGGCAGAACTATTCTAGTCTGCAAAGTTTGAGCTGTGTTTTTCTCAGCTCAGGTAGCAGTAGTTAGTGTTAAATTTTCTCAAGGTGGTCAGTAAGATGGCCCAAATGCCAAATTAATATCTTCGAAACTACCCAGTTCACACCTTGAACCAGCGGAAACCCAAGGAATAGGCTCAACACAGCAAGCACATGGAAGAACAAGCAGATCTTATATTCATTTAACTTCTTTACAAAATGAGGTATACATAGCGAGACATGATTTCGTTAGTATAAACAGCTGTAAACAGAAAGCACCAAAACCAATCTGGGCGGACAGCACCGGAGTCCGCTCAGATCGCCGAGGTCTCCGAGGTTGCCGAGTCCGCTGAGATCGCCCGAACTTAAGCTGCAATCCGCCGAATAGCCACGGAGTCCGCCGAAGCCACAAGGTCGCGCGGACACACTGTTATTCGTCTCCTGCTGAAGCTGAACTGAGAAACACACCGCTTACCCTCCTGAAGCCGACGGACAGGTTATTGAAGCTGGCAAAGTTGAAACAGAGCTGACAAGCCGCAGAGCGACCTCCTGCTGAATCCACAAAGACCGCACAACTTCCAAGTACTTGACCGAAGTCACAGCCTAACTCCTTACTCCTTGAAGCTACCCGCACGACCTGCACATAGCACACAGTTAACTCTGAATCAATCCGCACGGACAGAAAAACTGAGACCGCAACACTTCGTCGAACCCAACTTACTGTTCACTCAGTTACTGTAGACCTGCCAGGGGGGTCCTATTTATAGGCGAGGTGAGGAGTGTGGTCACCGCCCTAGAGATAGCAACACCGCCCTAGCCCGCGCGATAGCAAGAAACCGTCTGCCAAGTCCGTAAGGACTTAGCTGGATACCAAGAAAAACCGCCAGGAGCAAGACAACATTGGCGAACACACTTCAGTCCACCTAAGCTATGCGGACAAGGCATCAGCCCACAAAGCCTACAACCACTACAGGACAACAACCCCCTTCAATGGCTGTCCTCACAAACCCGAGGCAGTCCGTAAGACTCAAGCCTCAATCCGCCATAAGTTCACGACCAAAGGCAAATAGCAAGTCCGCCCGGTCAACAGCGGACTTGGCGGATACTACGGACACCATGGTCTTGGCACAGAGTGTGAACAAGTCCAAAACCATCAAAAGGCCAATGCGAGCATGGCGGACATCAACTCCTGTCCGCCAAACACCCTAGCACATAGACCGCCAGCAGTCCGCAAGCTACTCGCACACCTGCCCAATGCAGCAGCCATCTCCCGGACTCCACACACCAGTCCGCCAATGACCTCCACAACAAAGCACCTCCTATAACACCAGAGCTCGACAAGGCCTCAGCCAAGCTCTAAGCCCAGTCCGCAACAGCCCATACCGCAGACACGCCAGTCCGCAAGCTTGCCGCGAACATGAGCCAAACCACCAATGCACAAGCTTGCATCACGGCCACTAAGCAATGAACCAGTCCGCAAGCCCCTATCCGCTTAGGCCTCTCCTTGGCTAAACTAATCAGCCAATGCCCTATCCGCAGATACCAGGCTGCATAGTCCGCGGACTTCACCCGTGCAACCCGCTCAGAAGAACAGCCGGCTTCCACTAGACTTTCCACCAGGCCGCACACAACAGTACACCCAGTCCGCCTAGTCCGCCAATGCTGTCCTCCCAGGCCACCTGGCCTGTCCCGTCAACCACTTCCACTTCACAAATTTCAACACTCCCCCTTGAAGTGGAAAGTGGTGACCAAGCCCAGCAAGCTGCGCAAGCGCTCAAATGGCCCCTTCGACAGTGGCTTCATGAAGATGTCATCAAGATTATCTTCACTCCGAACATGCCCGACCAACAGAAATCCCTCCAACACTTTCTCCCTGATGAAGTGGTGATCGATCTCAATGTGCTTGGTCGTGGCGTGACACACTGGATTGTTTACCTGCTTGAGAGCACTCTCATTGTCACCCCGGAGTAAAGTAGGCCCTTGCAATTCTTCATGAACATCCTCTATAAGCCTCCTCAACCAGATGGCTTCCCGAGCAGCCAAGGCCGAAGCCTTATACTCTGACTCCGTAGTTGAGACTGACACTGAGTCCTGCTTCTTGCTACACCACGAGATGCTAGCTAAACCGCAAGTGAACACATAACCTGAAGTAGACCTCCGATCATCCGAATCACCGCCATAGTCAGCATCCGTGTACCTAAGTAATGCAAACTCCGAGTCCCTTCCATAGAGGAGTCCCATGTCAGAAGTCACCTTGACATACTTCAGAATACCATTCACCGCCACTAGATGAGATTTCCTTAGTTCAGCCATGAACCGACTTACTCGGCCAACAGCATAAGCAATGTCTGGCCGTGTAATCGTCTTATAGATCAAGCTCCCAACAAGAGCCCTGAACACCAATGGATCATGAAGAACCCTTCCCTCATCTCGTCGAAGTTTCAGCCCAGGTTCCAGTGGAGTAGAGCACTTCTTCCCTTCGCCCATGCCGAACCGCTTCACAATGCGATCTGCATACCCTTTTTGTCTAATGAGAATCCCACACTCCTTCCTCTCCACCTCAAGACCGAGAAAGTGATGAAGCTCTCCCAAGTCTTTCATCTCGAAGCGTATAGCAAGCTCTGCCCTGAGCCTTGCTACTTCCCCCTCCGAATTCCCTGTGATGATCATGTCATCCACATACAGTAGGACTAAGACTAGTAGCTCCCCCTTCTTCTTGACGAACAAGCTTGAATCCGAGTTGGAAGCAAGGTATCCACAGAATTGCAAGTACTCTGCAATCTTCCCATACCACGCTCTAGGAGCTTGCTTCAACCCATAGAGAGCCTTCCTAAGTTTACAGACATAGTCCGGATGCTTTTCAGAGACAAAACAAAGCGGCTGATCCATGAAGATGTCCTTGTCAATCTCTCCGTAAATAAAGACATTCTTCACATCGAGTTGCCACAACTTACATCCCTTGCTAGCAGCCAAGGCGATCACCACTCTTACTGAAGTCATCTTCGCAACTGGACTGAATGTCTCCTCATAGTCTTCTCCATACTGTTGTGAGAATCCTCTAGCGACCAGGCGAGCCTTGAACCTATCAATTCTCCCATCAGCCTTCTTCTTCAACTTATACACCCACTTGCAAGTAACCGGAGTAATGTCATCAACCTTGGGCACAAGGTCCCAGGTTTCATTCTTCTTCAGAGCATCAATCTCTTCTTTTATGGCACCTTCCCACTCCATCACTCCGGTGGCCTCGTTGAAGGTTGCAGGCTCTCGCTCATCCAGAGGACCTGCAAAGAAGTAGGAGACAAAGCTCACTGCATTCCCATCACAGTACCTAGCTGGTAGCTTAACAACCCTCTTCGATCTCCGAAGGGTCGGCTCCTTCCTCACTACTTCTGTTGCTTCTTCGGGCTCAACTCCTACCTGGGGAAAGCATTGAGCAGTGCTCCCCCTGCTTCCTGAGCCAGAAGGCGCAGTCTCGGAGTTAGAAGCAACAGGAGCTGTTGGTGAAACAGTAAGCTCCTCTTCCAAGCCTTCAGCAGCCACCACCGGTGCTTCATCAACCTTGCTACTTCCGGTTAGCTCAACTGAGCCACCTCCATATGATGTCAGCTCGTCAAATACAATGTCTCTTGACACCACGAACTTCTTTGTCACAGGATGCATGCATTTCCATCCCTTCTTCTGCTCATCGTAGCCAACAAAGACAAGCTTCCTTTCCTTCGCATCCAGCTTAGTCCGTGAAGCAACCGGGACATGCACATAGCAAGTTGAACCGAACACCCGAAGGTGTCCCACACTCGGCTTCTCCTTCAGCAACAGCTCAATAGGAGTCTTCATGTTGATAGGGCTGAGTGCCATCCGGTTGATGACATAAGCAGCACAAGACATCCCCTCTGCCCAAAAGGACCTTGGGATATCTTTCGCATGAAGCCATTATTTGCAGGTCTCCGTCAGATGACGGATCTTCCGCTCCGCTACCCCATTTTGTTGTGGAGTGTGAGCACAAGTAAGCTCTCATTGGATCCTGTGCTTCCTGCAGAAGTTAGAAAACTTGGAGGAAACAAATTCACCCCTGTTATCAGTTCTAAGCTTCTTAATCCGCAAGCCAAGCCGGCCTTCTACCAACTCCTTAAACTCCACAAACAAACGGAAGGCTTCTGACTTCTCCTTTAAGAAGTACACCCAAGTATACCTTGAGTAGTCATCAACCAAGACAAGCATGTATCTGCTTCCACCAAGGCTGGAAGTAACCGTCGGTCCCATCAAGTCGCCATGAATGCACTCCAATGGTTTCTTGCTCCTTGTTTGTGATTTATCAAACGGAATGCGATATGCCTTACCGTATTGACAGCCCGCGCAAACATGCCCGTCACCAAAGGAGGACAACTTAGGCAACCCCTTCACCAAACTTCTACTAGCCATCGCCTTTAGCTTGTCCATGCCAACATGCCCCAGCCTCTCATGCCAGATAGCAGCGCTATCATTGGCCATCATCCTATCAACATATGAATTGGTGGCAAGAACAAACAAGTTCTTCACCCTCCTCCCTACATGAGCAACATCAGCCTTCGCCGCTGATACGTTGCGAAGGAACCTTACGTCTGTTGGCCCAAACAGAACGTGATACCCAGCATCCACCGCAATGGTCACCGAGAAGAGGTTTTTCTTCATGCCCGGCACGTGATACACACTCCTTAACGTGAGTGGCCCCTGATCACTACCCAAAGACACGACCCCCTCTTTCTCTACTGCATAAAAAGTATTATCAGCAGTGATGACCACATCCGGAGGTGAACTTCAACTTGTCTCCGGTGAGGTGATGACCCTATACGGAGTACACAATCCACTCGCCGTTGAAGTCCTCAGCAGACAAGGTATGGACACAAGTGCCCGTCATGAAAGCTCCGCCCCATTCTGCTTCTTCACTTCTCAAGCAAGCTTCCTCCTTTCCCGTAGCATGCCCAGGCTGCAGTTTGACCTTGCAGTCCCGCTTGAAGTGCCCTCGCTGATGACACCGGTAGCACTTCAGGTTCTTCTTCCAGTCCTTAGGAGCATTGCTCCTCTCCGGCTGATATGAAGTTGAAGTCTCCTTCTCACCAGCGACCTGCACCTTCTTCTTCTTCTTCCCTTCCCATCCTTTCTTCTTGCCTGAGAAGAGAGCTTCACTTCCTTCCTGATTAAGATTAACTCCAGCCATCTGTCTTGCCAAGCTCTCCTGCAATGCAAGCAGATTCTCCAGCTCTAGCAAAGACGGCTGAGTAGCACACCCTTGAACAGATGTCACAAAGGCCACATACTCCTTCCGCAAGCCGCGGATAATGTGCCTTTTCATCTTCACCTCAGAGATAGGCTCATCAGGATCCAGTGCCGATAGCTCAGCACACAAGCTCTTCATCTTTAAGAAGTACTTCGAGATGGAAAGGTCTCCCTGAGTTGCCCTGGCCAACTCATTCTCCATAAACTGAAGCCGCGCCACATTCTTCTTATTGAACAACTCATCAATGGTTGTCCAAATATCAGCAGCCGACTCACATTCAACGATGTGATCAAATAGTTCCGGAGAAACGGCCCTCTTGAGGATAAACTCCGCCTTAGCATTTGTTTTCCTCTAGAGCCTAACCTGCTCAGCAGTACCGAACGCAGCAGTCACTTCCTGTCTGTCGTCACCACCGACGACTTCCCACAGCTCCTCGCCAAGAAGATAACTTTTCAAGCACGACTTCCACTTCTTGAAGTTAGTCGGCATTAAGAGTTCAATGCCAAGACCCCTTGCAAAACTCCCTTCCATTGCAACACCTGCTTGGATAAGCCTTCAGAAGCACAGAGCACCAACACAGGTTGATTACCACTCAAACACAGAGCACAACACTGGTTGAAGACCGCTCAAGCTACTGAACCTGCCTCTGATACCATGTTAAATTTTCTCAAGGTGGTCAGCAAGATAGCCCAAACGCCAAACTAATATCTTCGGAACTACCCAGTTCACACCTTGAACCAGCAGAAACCCAAGGAACAGGCTCAACACACCAAGACATGAAAGAACAAGCAGATTTTATATACATTTAACTTCTTTACAAAACAAGGTATACATAGCGCGACATGATTTTGCTAGTATAGACAACTGTAAACAGAAAGCACCAAAACCAAGCCGGGCGGACAGCACCGGAGTCCGCTCAGACCGCCGAGGTCGCCGAGTGCGCTGAGATCGCCCGAACTTAAGCTGCAATCCGCCGAATAGCCACGGAGTCCGCCGAAGCCACAAGGCCGCGCGGACACACTGTTATTCGTCTCCTGCTGAAGCTGAACTGAGGAACACACTGCCTACCCGCCTGAAGCCGGTGGACAGGTTATTGAAGCTGGCAAAGTTCAAACAGAGCTAAAAAGCCGCAGAGCGACCTCCTGCTAAATCCGCAAAGATCGCACAACTTCCAAGTACTTGACCGAAGTCACAACCAAACTCCTTACTCCTTGAAGCTACCCGTGCGACCTGCACACAGCACACAGTTAACTCTGAATCAATCCGCGCGGACAGAAAAACTGAGACTGCAACACTTTGCCGAACCCAACTTACTATTCACTCAGTTACTGTAGACCAGCCAGGGGGGTCCTATTTATAGGCGAGGTGAGTAGTGTGGTCGCCGCCCTAGAGATAGCAACACCGCCCTATCCCGCGCGATAGCAAAACACCGTCCGCCATGTCCGCAAGGACTTAGCCGGATACCAAGGAAAACCGCCAGGAGCAATACAACATTGGCGAACCCAGTCCGCCCAATCTATGCGGACAAGGCATCAGCCCGCAAAGCCTACAACCACTGCAGGACAGCAACCCCCTTCAATGGATATCCGCACAAACTCGAGGCAGTCCGCAAGACTCAAGCCTCAATCCGCCACAAGTCCACGACCAAAGGCAGATAGCAAGTCTGCGCGGTCAACAGCGGACTTGGCGGATACTGCGGACACCATGGTCTTGGCACAGAGTGTGACCAAGTCCAAAACCATCAAAAGGCCAATGTGAGCATGGCAGACATTAACTCCCGTCCGCCAAACACCCTAGCACACAGACCGCCAGCAGTCCACAAGCTACTTGCACACCTACCCAACGCACCAGCCATCTCCCGGACTCCACACACCAGTCCGCCAATGACCTCCACAGTAAAGCATCTGCTGTAACACCAGAGCTCGACAAGGCCTCAGCCAAGTTCTAAGCCTAGTCCGCAACAGCCCATACCGCGGACACGCCAGTCCGCAAGCTTCCCGCGAACATGAGCCAAACCGCCAATGCACAAGCTTGCACCACGGCCACTGAGCAATGCACCAGTCTGCAAGCCCCTATCCGCTCAGGCCGCCCCTTGGCTAAACTAATCAGCCAACGCCCTATCCGCAGATACCAGGCCGCATAGTCCGCGGACTTCACCCGTGCAACCCGCTCAGAAGAACAGTCAGCTTCCACTAGACTTTCCACCAGGCCGCACACAACAGTCCGCCCAGTCCGCCTAGTCCGCCAATGCTGTCTGCCCAGGCCGCCCAGCCTGTCCCGTCAACCACTTACACTTCACAAATTTCAACAGTTAGCTGCAGTAACTTCACTGACTATAAGAAAAATCCCTGGTGTTATGAAGAGGTTGTTAGAGCTGAGCTTCAGTCTTAGTTCAGGAATGAGCAGAACATTACTCTGCAAGTAACTTCCAACTCATGTAATTACTTGTTGTCGTGGAAGTAGTTAGGACTAAGTATATCTTACTTCAGTAAAGGTAGACTGCGGAAATAAATTGTTGTAGTCATTGTTGGGATGAGTCTATCTCAGTCATGAATATCCATCAATCCACCTTCATCCTGTAAGATTCTGTTTACCTGAATCTTAGTGTAGGGCCTTTTGGCCTGAGGTAGGTGACAAGCTTGTCACTGAGTTGTAGGTGCCTGGAGGGGCACTGAGGTAGGTACATGGAGGGGTACTGAGTTGTAGGAGTGCTGCAGCACTCTGTGAGTAGGGCCTTGTGCCTAAAGTTGTAGGGTTGAGAAGCCTGAGCTGTAGGCCTTAGAGATAAGGCTGAGGTAGGTGGCTTGAGGGTCACTGAGTGTAGGAGCACTACAGAGCTCTGAGGTAGGATCCTTTGTTGATCTAAGGTAGGATCCTTTGTGGATCTAAGGTAGGGTTTTCCTCCCAGGTTAAGTGTAGGGCTTAACAGCCAGAGGTTGGTGGTCTGCTGACCACTGAGTTGTAGGCCTTTGTGGCTGATAAGAAAGTCTTGGAGGAGGCTTTGAGATCCTGCGGGATATGAGGTATAAGCTCTTAGGAGCAGTTTGGAGGAATGTGTGCCAAGCCCAACACGTTAGGTGGATAGGTGGGAGGGAAAGTGGATGTACCTAATTGGGGAACCACTATAAATCTCTGTGTGCTTTTCTGTGGTTGTTTTTCTTTTCTTATTTACAGGTGTTAAGAACAAGCTCTAGATCACCCTAAGCTGAAAGATAAAAGAAATCAACAAGATATTATAAATAAAGTAAAAGATAGTTTCAAAGACACAAATAACCTATTCACCCCCTTCTAGGTGATTTAGCTATCCTTAAATTAATAACTTTCAAGTGGTATCAGAGGGAGGTTACTCAAAAAGGACCTAACAGTCTGAGTAGACCTCAAAGGATAGCTAAAAAGGGTTGCATTGTTGGGTTCAAAAGGGAACCATATGGAGTGGAGGTCAATGGAGCTTCAAGTCTGCAGCAAGGAGAACTTTGGGACATGGAAAGAAAGGATCAGGAAGATCATGAAAACTAGTGATCATAGTGTCTTGGCTTCAATTCAAGAAGGACTCTTCATTCCCATGAGGGTATCTACATCAGATGCAAGCATCCAGACCTCAAAGAGTTATGCAGTGATGTCTGAAGATGAAATCAACTTGGCATATATGGACAAGAGGGCACAACACATCATGGTAAGTGCTATAGATGACTCCACCTTCCAGATTCTTGTCCACTGCAAGACAGCCAAAGAAATGTGGGATTCTCTATCTGGCTACATGGAAGGAATAGAGGAAGTCAGTCTTTCTAATAGTGGTTGTCTGAAGAAGAAGAAGCCCACATTGGGCTAGTTACTGCTACTGCTAAAGATGAAGCTGGTATAGCAGAAGATAGTCCAGATGCTAGAATGGAGATCAGGGCCACTCTATCACAATCAAAAAGTGATTCAGAGGTGGATGATGAACAAGAAGATGACTATTGTTGTCATGGGATAATTTCCATGATAGAAGAAGAAGAATCCTGCCAGGATCAGCCTGGTCTATATCAGGTACACCATCTATCAAGCTCTTCTTATTGCTCAAGTCATGTGACCAGTCCAGATTCTGATGTATCCTCATCCAGGGATGAAGATGACTCTAAATCTAAGGTAGATGTAAATCAATTGATTGACAAGTATGGTAAAATATGGGATGTTTTAAGAAAAAGCAAGATGTTGGCCAAGATGCAGGTTGACGAAATTATCTCTCTTCAGCTAGTTGTTGCCCAGTAGTCTGAGATAGCATCCTTGCTGGATCAGAAAATGAGTGAAGTCAGCCAACTGAAGGCCATCTCAATCATCCAAATTGAGACCATAAGGCAGAAGAACATGATCATTTCGGATCTTGAAGAGAAACTCCTAAAGGAGAGAAGGGATGTGGCTGAATTCATCAAACCTAAAGTTGTGTTGCCCTTGATAGATTCCTTCTCCTCCCAAAATGGTAAGAAGGAGTTAGCAGTCAAGAAAAGCACAAGAGTTGTTCTTTCCAAAGGGAAAGGCAAAGCTCCTGTAGTGGTACAGTCAACCTTTCACAAGGTAATTCTACCTTCTCATAGGTATGACCAAGGCTGCATGCATGGTCACTGGGAGAATGGGAATTCTTCTTGTAAGAGTACAAGAGTATCTTCCAATGGAAGAAGAAAGGGCAGGGGAATGAGTGCCTTTATGGCTCTCCATGAAAAAGTACAAATGGCCCATGCTGGACCATTTATAATTTGTGTCTCAGCTCCAACTCACAAGGGAAAGGTAGTGGCTTTCACTCAAGCCCATCCAGCAAGGACTCAGACTATGGTTCAGTCTACCAGTAAGCCTAACTTGGCTTGTTCTGATGATATAAACAGCTTGTATTCTGCAAAGAAGAGAGCTGTGAATACCATTCAGGGCAATCAAAAAAAGCCTGCTGAAAGAATGACCTTCAGTGAGATCCTTGCTGAAAGGAACCTGAAGAAAGCTGCTGCTCATCCTCCTTCTTTTCAGTCAGCAGTTAACCACACTGTAAGACCTGCTCAGAAAAGAAGATATAATATTCATGAGTGTTGGTGTTGTGGTAAGGTAGGACATTTTGCCCTAGATTGCTGGCACAATCCTTTTATGTATAGAGCAAGAGTTAGTCAACCTGTCAGAAATATTGCAGGTAGACAAGTCAGATTTAAGACTAATCATAACCTAGGGCCAAATACCTATTGGGGTCCTAAGGTAAGATAATTCTATTTTGCAGGTTAGTCTAAGTGCATATCCCCCATGTGGCACTTGGACAGAAGATGTTCCAGAACTTGGACTGGAATAAGGAAGTTATCCAATGGCTGATACCCCCAAGGATAAGGATGTTGTGTGCATTCCTAATAGAAGGATAAGGTGGACAAGTCTTGGGAAAAGACCATCAGGATCCAGACAGCAGGACTATCTGGTTGGACTAAGCTTTGCTGCCACACCAGTAAACTTGAAGAAGAACAAGTAGGTTGCATTCACTGAGAAAAGCTGTAAAGATTAAGTTATTCTGAGAGCAGCAGGGAGGGAGCACATTATGCTCAGCTAAAAAGTTTCTCAAGTGGTTTCATCAGCTGTCTGGCACTTTAGTGCAAATCAGAAAATAAGTGTGCTAAGGTTCCACATTATCTATACCTGTAGAAAAGGTTGTCCAAGCCAGTGTGCTTTAAGGATAGAATCTATGCAAATGCTGATGGGGAGCATGTTCAGTCAAGGTTGCTGGACATGCTTGAATCTTACCCAAAGATCCCCAGCACAAAATAGATCAGCATTACTACGGAGGATCAGCTTGACCCAATGCACATTGGAGAAGATCTGGCTCAGTAAAAAGAGACTTTACAAGGTGCAAGGGAGTTGCTAAGCATCAATATGGATAGATCTTGACAAAATAACCTTCATTCGTCGAACTCAAGATTATCAAAGAGAATTTTATGGCATCAAAACCATAACCTCTAGATAAGTAGAATTTCTTTTATATTGATATTCTACTATTGTAATCTAAGTTGCTAGGAATCCTGACTGTCATAGCAGGACTATGCACAGGTACATCAAGTATCAATAAGTTTGGGAGCATAAGGAAAAACTCAATCCTGAGTTTTCCCTGACTGACAAGTGGCTGTCATGATTATCATGCCACTAAATGAAGTCAAGTTCAACACCCTCTTGGTTAAGTTGGCTATGTGGAACTTAGGATAACTTCAGCAGCTCCAAACTCCAGTTTGTGTTGCAGGATTTACTTTTCTTGTAGATAGATAAGTCTTTGATGTGACATCAAGACTATAAAGACCATTAAGTGGTTCCAAGACTTTGATGGACTCAAGTGTCCAGTAGAGGGAATGACAGGAATGCTCCTGTTGAGGGGGAGCATACTCAGCACCTGGAGAAATGAGGATAGAAAATGCTCCTATAAAGGGGAAGCATGTCCAACACTTGCTGGAACAGGATCAACCTCCTATTGAGAAGGAGCATGCAGCTGCTGCAGTAGATCAGCGCTCACATCTACTGATCAGTTTGTCTTAAGGACAATACACAGACCAAGGGTGAGAATATGAGAGGAGAGATAGCCAGCAGCCACCTCAAGTGGATCCTTCGTTCACTCAAATAGAACTATGTTAGCAGCTAACTCAAATGTTGTAGTGTTGTGTTGTATTATTATATCAACACAGAAGATATGACTCCTAATCTAGCAGACTGATCACTAGGATGATTTCCCAAGTAGTATCAACATAGGACCTTGTCTATGATCAAGAGATAATCTCTCACATGATATTTTCTACTCAATAGATAGATATACCTATTGAAGAATACAGAAAAGGGGAGATATGTGTGGCAATACATAAGGGGCAATGCTTCTAGTGGTGCTTCACTTAAGTATTAAGTGGTATAAAGGAGAGTTCATATTACTTGAGCAATTACTCAAGTATTATGAGGATGCATTGTCTTAACTTATTAAGTCAATACAATTAATTTGAGCACACTGTATTAATATAGCATAAGCTTGCAGTTGTAGCAGATTATAATCTACAGCTGCATGAATTTAAAAGCATATTATGTTAATGACTCTTAGTGTTGTTCAGTGTTCTACCTTCTTCAAATAGGGGAAGATTGTTGGGGTCCATTGCCCACAATGTTCCCCAGATTGGATTTGAAGATGCTTCTCCATCAACACTAAAAGCATAGTTGTATTTAATGTTGTTTAAGATCATCATATGTAGGATGTTCCATGGAACAAGCCTAGACATGTGGTCTAAGTGATGTGAAGGTGGTCACAAAGTGAAGATGTTGGAAAGGCAGAAAGTAGCCTAAGTGAACAAGTTTAGATAGGTAGTCTAAGTGATGTGACAGGTGGTCACAAAGTGAAGATGCTGGAAAGGCAGGATGTAGCCTAAGTGGCCAAGTCAGGTAAACTCTTACCTATGTTGTGGGCTGACAGAAATCTGCATAAGTCTACAGACATTGAATGATGAAGACACACTCAATGCATACAGCAAAAGGCTATAAGTAGAACTCAGTTCAAGAGTTCGTCGAGCTGAGCTAAACATTCGTCGAGCTAAGTTCAGAGTTTGAGACTCTGAATTCATCGAACTCAGTTCAGAGAATTCATCTAACTAAGTTCAGAGTTCGTCGAACTGAGTTCTCCATTCGCCAAACTGAGTTCAGTTAGTTGAACTAAATTGCAGAATGTTTTTTTCTAAGGCAAAAAGCATTGAGTGATGAAGACACACTCAATGCTCTCAATGCCAGAGAAGCTGGAATATTTTGCCTAATGCAAAAGCATTGAGACAACTGAGACAGCTGAGAAGCTCAAGGTAAAAATGTTGAGAGAAATGTTGGTCTTAGCAAAACCGCTGAGACAGGAGTTAGTCTCAAGGCAAAAGCACTGATAGAAATTTTGGTCTCAACAAAATCGTTGAGACAGGAGTTGGTCTAAGCAAAACTGCTGTGACAAGAGTTGGTCTCAGTAAAACCACTGAGATAGGAGCTGGTCTCAGCAAAACCGCTGAGATAGGAGCTGGTCTCAACATAATCGATGAGACAACTGTTTGTCTCAGCTGAGAAGAAGAAAACGCTGAGACAAGTTAAGCAGAAAAATGGTTAAGGCAAAAAGCGTTGAGTGCAGGTTTCTCACTCAATGGTGTTGATGCCTAGTGAAGACATAATCTGGTATAAGGAGTTTGGCGTTGAGTGATGCTCACACACTCAACGCCAAGCAGCAGATAACTGATAAAGCAAGTTGGCGTTGAGTGAAGCTGATTCACTGAACGCCTAAAAATAGTTTTATATTCTAAGTAGTTTGGCGTTGAGTGAAGGTTACTCACTCAACGCCATGAGACAGTAAATCTGTCTAAGCGTTTTGGCGTTGAGTAATGCTTACTCACTCAACGCCTATGCTAATGGTGTTTGAATTTTGGCTAAGTCCACAGCTGATGATGTCAGCAAGTCAACATAATTTAAATTAGTGGCAAGATGGCTATAGTACGCGACAAATGTTGCCGCAGACCTACTATACGGCAGGCGGCGTTAAAGCAAGTTGTTGCAAGCTATTAATTATGTGGGGACACTGCTCAAGAGTCGTTGGGTCAAAAATCAATAAAATAAAAGAGGCGTACAAAGGAAAGAACACTTTGGGAAAAAGAAATCAAGATTGTTCTTCTCCGCCATTGTTGTGGAGATGAAGAACAAGGAGCTCAAGTCAGGAAGACAAAGAGCAAGTTAGTTGTTGATATCAAGACCTCCAATAGCAAGATAGCTATTATCATTCTCACCGGCACCAGCAAGCTAGTTCAGAGTATTTTCTATGATGGAAAAGATAGCAACCAAGAGCTGACCCTTGTTGCATGTTCTTCATAGTTCCAGCAACACAAGCACCTAAAGATCTTTATCTGGAAGCTGTGAAGAGAAGAAAGCTTGAAGAAGCTGAAGGAAGGCTCAGGGGACTATTCCTCAAGAGTCAAAGCTAGGGCTGAATCACCTCAGCCTAGGAAATGAGAAAGAGGTAGAGTTATTCTAGTATGCAAAGTTTGAGCTGAGTTTTTCTCAGCTCATTAGCAACAGTTAGCTGCAGTAACTTCACTGACCAGAAGAAAAATCCCTGGTGCTGTGAAGAGGTAGTTAGGGCTGAGCTTCAGTCTCAGTTCAGGAAGGAGCAGAATATTGCTCTGCAAGTAACTTCCAACTCAAGTAATTACTTGTTGTTGTGAAAGTAGTTAGGACTAAGTATATCTTAGTTCAGTGAAGGTAGATTCAGGAAATAAATTCCTATAGTCATTGTTGGGCCGAGTCTATCTCAGTCAATAATATCCATCAATCCACCTTCATCATGTAGTATTCAGTTTACCTGAATCTGAGTGTAGGGCCTTTTGGCCTGAGGTTGGTGACAAGCTTGTCACTGAGCTGTAGGTACCTGGAGGGGCACTAAGGTAGGTACCTGGAGGGGTAGTGAGTTGTAGGAGTGTTGCAACACTCTGAGAGTAGGGTCTTGTGCCTGAAGTTGTAGGACTGAGAAGCCTGAGCTGTAGGCCTTATAGATAAGGCTGAGGTAGGTGGCTTGAGGGTCACTTAGTGTAGGAGCACTGCAGAGCTCTGCATGTAGGGCTTAACAACATGAGGTAGGTGGTCTACTGACTACTGAGTTGTAGGCCTTTGTGGCTGAGAATAAAGTCTTGGAGGAGACTTGGATATCTTGCGGGATCTAAGGTGTAAGCTCTTAGGAGCAGTTTGGGGGAGTTTGTGCCTAGTACAACAAGTTAATTGGATAGGTGGGAGGGAAAGTGGATGTACACAATTGGGGAACCACTATAAATATTTGTGTGCATTTCTGTGGTTGTTTTTCTTTTCTTATTTACAGGTGTTAAGGACAAACTCTAGATCAACCTAAGCTGAAAGATAAAAGAAAACAACAACATATTATAAAGAAAGCAAAAGATAGTTTCAAAGAGACAAATAACATATTCACCCCTCCCCCCTCTAGGTAATTTAGTTGTCATTGAATTAGTAACTTTCACCTTGCTTGCTAGGGGGGATTGCTGCTCTCACACATGTCCTTGTATGATTTTGCCGAGTAGTCCTTGGCGGATTAGGTGCTCAATTTCATCTTTCAAACATGTGCATTCCTCGGTAATGTGTCCAATTCCCTTATGGAAATTGCAGTACTTTGACTGGTCATTCCTAGGATTAGGGGCCAACATTTTGGGTCGGTGTAGTACCGTGTCATTTTTGATAACGTAGAGCATGTTAGTATGTGTGGTGTTTAATGTAGTGTACTCTCGGGGTGGCTTCTCCCTGTAAAAGTCTTGTCGGCGTTGTCCATTCTGACGTTCTTCTTTGTAACTTTCTACCTGATCTTTGGGGGTCTTCTCCCAGTCCCTCCTCCACTTTTGACTTTCTTTGAACTACTGGTTGTGGGCTTCAATAGTTTCATCATACACAATTTGCGCTTCCACATGATATACTAGATCTGGATATCTGGGGACGATTTCCCACATAAAAGCTGAATAGAAGCCACTAGGGCGGAGTCCTCCAAGAAATACGCCCCTTAGGAGTTCAGGGTCGACCCCCGGGATCTGGCAGGCTTTTTGTGGTGAACCGGCGAAAGAATTCATCTAAGGATTCCCCTTCATTTTGCTGAATTCCCGAGAAATATGAGCGGTCTCGAAAAATTCTTCTGTATACAATGAACTAGTTGGCAAATTGCCTTGCTAGTTCTGCGAAGTTATCAGTAGTCCCTTCCCTTAAAGAATGAAACCAAGTACGTTTTTGCCCTTTAATGGTAGCTGAGAATACTTGACAAAGTAGTTGATTTGGTGCTTTATAAATCCTCATGATAGTGGTGAGGTGGTTTATATGTTCCAACGGGTAATCTGTACCATCGAATGTGTCGATGTTCGGGTGTTTGAATCCATGGGGTACCTGATGAGCTAGAACCTGAGGCATGAGTGGGATGCCTCGGTAGAGAGGTCTTCTGCAATTACTTATCGTATCTCTTCTCGGGTGAACCTTTGCGTGGTGGAAGTCAGCCATCCTCTTTCGGGATGTGATTACGACGACCCGCTCCGGCTCCCCTATGAATTGGGTGAGTGGAACTTGGAGCATTAGAGGTCTCTTCTGATACTTATTCTCTATAAGGGTCTTCTTGTGACGAACCATGATTTGGCTGAGGTGGGAGATTGGCCGGTGTTGGTGGCTGAGGAGGCGCGGTAGGCGCTCTCATGTTTCAGAGCAGCACAAGCATCTCATTTTGTTGTTCCTCCATTTGTCGAACTCGTGTCTCAAAAGCTATTATAGGTGCAAAAATGTTCTCTACTTCGAGGGGCATATACACGAGGGAATGAGAGTGGGTTGGCTCTGTGCTACCCCCCAGGACGGATCCTTCAGGTGTTCGAACACTTCTCTTTTCCATTAAAACCGGCCTTGAATATTGTCGGGTTGAAAGTACTATCTTTCGGAATGTGCTGGGAATCGAGTTCCCACTGACGACACCAAACTATTACGGTCTAACTCAGCGCTCCTAAACCGACCCAAATTTGACTGTCTTAGCCCGGGGGCGATTGAACGCGCACACAGTAAATGAAGTAGATCGATCATACACACGAAGTTTTAACGTGGAAAACCCCTCAACCGGGTAAAAAACTACATTACCGTGACAAGGCCGGTCAAAGTACACTACTTGCTTGCAGTTACAGTTGGTTTGCAGAATCGAGGGAGACATGACACTCCTCGTTATAATTCGAAGGTGAGAGAATACTTTGCACCTGTCGGACGACATACCATCACTCTCGACGTCTTGCACAAATTACACTTGGCAGAGATGGGCGTCTTTGAGCATCACGATGTTGTTCGATGCAGGAATGGTGCATTCGGAATCGTGTTGGAAGGGACTTCCAGGAAGCTACAAAATACGCTTTGTTGGAAGGCCCGGAGGTTTTTTGAGTGCGGTTCGAAGGTGGCTTGGATATGGCTTGAACGAGGATTGGTTGTGGCTCGAACGGGGCTTGGCTGTGGCTTGAACAGGGCTTGGCTGTGGCTTGAATGTGACTTGAGTGTTGCACGTAGGAGGAATCTGGCAGAGCTCTGGCCTGATGAAGAAGAAGACTCGAAGAAAAAAGGTGAGAAATGAGGAGGCCTAGGGCTCCTTTTATAGGCTCCAAGAGGTGGTTATGATTGTTATGCAGCTACCCGCACACAATAACCACCCAAATCATTATTTTTTCCATAGTTTAACGGTGCACATTATGAACATTAATTTCGCTACCCGTAGATTAATTAATTTAATAATAAAATCCCCCACTAACCGTGCCGTTAGTGGGCAGTTAAATGCGAATCAGACGATGATGAACGTTCTATGAAGATAGGACGGCGGGGACGGGCTCCCTTGGCCGGTTGGCAAACTCTCCGGCGAACTTGCCGGAGGATTTTACCGATGAGGAGGGAGACCGCCACCGTCGCCCGGGAGAGCAGGCGGCGACCAAGCCGGTGGAGGAGAGGGGGGAGCGGCCGGAGGTTGGTCGGGGCTGCTGGCTTGGCCGCACACCAGCAGCCGAAGAGGGGCGGCTCGGCCGCCTCTTTGGTCGCGCGCTGGAGGAAGAAGAGGGGCGGCCGGCGCGGCTGCTTCCCTACCGTGCGCCGACGGCTGAAGAGGGGAGGCCAGCTCGGTCGCCTCTTCGGCCGTGCGCTGGCAGCCGAGGAGGGGCGGCCGCCTCGGCCGCTTCCATATCCGTGCACCTGCGGTCGGAGAGGGCCGGCCGCCCTGGGCGCCTCTTCGGCCGTGCACCGGCGGCCGAAGAGGGCCAGCCGGCTCGGCCGCCACCTTTGGCGCGCGCCGGCGGACGGGAGGGGGCGGCCGACAGCGGCGAGAGGGAGCGGCCAACGGACGGGGATGACGTCGGCTGCCTGACGCCGGGTGAGGCGATGTCCGTGGTGGTTCCGACGTCGTGCGTAGTGGGATCAACGTGTGAGGAGATCAGCTGTGGCGATCGCGTGCGTGGTCAAACCCATTATCGCACTAATTTAGTGGAGATCATGGGGGGGGGGAGCGGCTATGTGCAGCCCGACTTCTTCATAAAGGGACTCATCCCCATCAAGTTCGGTGATTTAATGCTAACTGGTCGCCCAGTTCAGTGATTTCCAGCGAACTGGGCGCCCAATTCTGTGATTTCCAGCATTATGGGCGCCCAAGTCTTCGATTTCTACCTAAATGGGCGCCCAGTTTTTGATTTCCAGCAAAATGGGTGCCTAATTCGCTTATTTCCAGCGCAACGGGCGCCATATTTGCTGATTTCCAGCGAAATGTCCGTCTCTGAATATGTTAAAGACTTTAGGATTAGGGGGGTTTAACGGGGGGCAATGGGAGCACTAGAGGGGCAGGAATCAAAAGAAAAAACTCATCTATAATGAATCAAAGGAAAAAACTCATCTATAATGAATCAAAGGAAAACATTTACCTTCTAACATCCACAAATCCATAAGGAAAATCAAACCAATCGTTCAAGATCCAACAAGGCAATTAAAAGAATAAACAATAGGAGATGATTTCAGTATCGAATGGATCCAATGCTATAAGAAAAAATAACCATCTGGTAAGAGCAAAATAACTTCCAAGCACCACAATCACTTACCTGGTGCTCCAGAACCAAATCCCAAAGTTCACCTGAACTGATTTAGCCGGATGCAAGAAACAAGACTTCTAAGACAAACCAATAAAATTTATTCTAACAACCATTTCAAGATATTTACACACATGATCCAATCTCTTAACATTTCTTGAAGAATTTTTAAACAAAACGCCAAATTATAATAAAGTAATCAATAATAATATTTGTTCTCAGTCAATGTTTCGACTGGTTTTATCACCAACACATAAATAAAACAACTTATGAAATGAATTTTGTGTGGTATATTACCACCTGTGTTCAAATTCGTTTTTAGATCATTGAATACTCATGTCATTAACAAAAAAAATTACCTCCTTTGCCGCATCAGTACATCAACAAATAAATGGTGATACAAAGACACAAGTCGTGACACTCTACAAGATATGTAAGAGAAGTGAGCAAGCAAGTAAAAAGTGAAAGACAAGTAAATAATGAAAGGTATTTTTATCAGACACCTCAATTCATTAAAATCAAACAACCGACGCATTTTTTTACAATTGCAAACTACGTCCATAAATCAGAACTAAAATCATCAAGATTTAATATAATAAATGAAGTCAGAATAGGTAAATAAAGGTACGACACTAACCTGCCAAGTCTTTAAGAAATAAGATAAACAAACAAGCATATCAAAAAACAATCTCCACATCAAATGAAATTTATGAAACATAACATTATATCGGCATTGATGGAGGCTTTATAACAAAAGTACGGCAATTTATTTTTCGTCCATCTGAAAGATATGCCTATGCCTCCATTTTTGTGCCCTTATGATTGAATATAGCAATCATGCAATAGTACTTGTCAAGCCATTCAGTGATGATAGGCGACCTATCCTGCTCGGTGATCCTAAAAATTGCGTCATGATATCTTTCGGCAAACACATCGGATTCACAAAAATTGAACATTTTTATAAAAAAATTTGTGGTTTGGAAAACCCGGATATTAGTATAAGTTAAACTAATATCATCATGCAATAACATGAAGTGCCACAAATGTCATTGAACTTGGTTGTAGACTATGCACAAACAAGCTCAAAAATTTCTCAAATGACTACATTTTCTCTAAACCAGCCCTTGGGAGAAACAAATTTTGATCAAGAAATAATGGAGAAATTACACATGAACACAAAAGAATAAGCTGATAAAAAGGAATGTGAGCACATACATGGGAGGGGACCCTCATATGCAATGGTGTTGTTTTGATGCTTAGTCCCAACCGGACCGGTCCAGTTGGACCGGTTCCGTTTTTTGCCTTCATATATATATGCCTTGACAGAGATATCCCGTATCAAGATATCATTCTAACCTAATCCATTGGAGCCATCGGGAGAAAGCAGAACGAGCGAAAGGCGGCGCCATCGGGAGATATCCCGGACAGCGATCGAGCGGCGGCATCCGGCGATTTCATCGCGCGAAGGAGGAGCAGCGGTTTCGGAAGAAGATCTGGCAGCGGCATCGGCGGCGACAACTCCGATCGGGCGATATCCGGCGATCTTGGAGATCCCGAGCGCCGGCAAGGGCCAGATCTTGGGCAGTGTTTCCTTCTTCTTCTCCGGCGACAGCGGCGCAGCGGCTAGCCCATACTAGGGCTTCTTCTCCGGCGACAGCGAGAGCAACAGATCGGCCCGATCTAGGGCTACATAGGTCCGGCCATCCTTGGGATCCGGCGGTGGCAAGATTGGGCAGAGGCAGTTTCTTCTCCGGCGACATCAGGGATCAAGATCCAGCGACAGCGAGGTTCGGCTCCGGCAGCGGCAAGATTGGCAGAGGTGTTCCCTTCTTCTCCGGCGACGTCAGGCTGCGGCAGTCTCTTGCCGGCAGCGTCTAGGGGAGAAAAAGGGGGCTGCAACACCGATCAGAGGCGGAGGACAGCAGTGCCTATTGGAGTTTTCTGCCCTTTCTTTTTTTTCCTTGTTGTTCTTGTTTTTTCTATACTAGGTTAGTGTCGATCCGCTGAGGATCGTTGAGTGGCTGTGTTGTAATCGAATATTTTTTCGTTTAGTAGATCCGGCGCGCTCTCCCCGTGGATGTAGGAGCTTAACTCCGAACCACGTAAATCTCTTGTGTTTGTGGTGTTTTGGAATTTCGTTCTGTGATTGTTTGGTGCGCGCCATTATTTGCTCAATATTTTTCTTCCGTTGCTATTGTCCGCGACGAGTTCCGTACTCGCGGGCCGGTGCCAATTGCACAACAATTGGTATCAGAGTCAGGTTCGTCCTTCGGACCAGTGGGCAAATTCAATGGCGGCCAAATTCGAGATTCCAAAATACGATGGCAAGATTGATTTCGGCCTTTGACAAAAAACATAACGGGTCGTACTCGTGCAGCAGGGACTTCACAAGGCACTCCTTGGACAGGAGAAGGCCAAGGTGAAGGACGATGACGAGTGGGATGAGCTGGATCTCAAGGCCATCAGCACCATACAACTGTGCTTGGCAGATGAGGTCATGTACAATGTAGTCGAGGCGCATACTACAGCGGATCTATGGAAAAAGCTCGAAGAACTTTATATGTCCAAATCGCTTACGAATAAGCTATATGTTAAGAAACAACTGTATAGCTTGAGGATGTCCGAGGGAACGCAGTTGTTGGACCATATGAATGTGTTCAACAAGCTGGTATCCCAGCTGCGGAGTATGGATGTGAAGGTCGAGGAGGAAGACCAGGCTCTTCTCCTCTTGTCCTCACTCCCGAGACCGTTCGATCATTTAGTCACCACCATTTTGTATGGAAAGGATACCCTTAAGATGGAGGAAGTAGTGACGATGCTTCTCTCAAATGAGAAGAGGAGTGGTTCTGGATCGAGGGCTAGCGAGGGTCTGCTCGTGAAGAGCAGAGACCCATCCCGAGGAGATCGAAAGAGCGATGCAAGAAGGACTCTCGACCCAGATCGAAAGTCCAGAGGCAAGAACAATAAATGCCACTTCTGCAAGGGAGGGGCATGGAAGGTGAACTGGCCTAAGAGGAAACTCAAGGGGAAAGCACATGAGCCTCAGCAGGCCGCTATAGCAGCCGGGTACGATAGCGATGCGGATGTTTTGCACGTGTCACAGAGTCATGAGATCACGGACGACTGGATCATGGACACTGGGTGTTCATACCACATGTGCCCATGTAGAGAGTGGTTTACCACTTTCAGAGAGTCCGATGGCGGTCGGGTCCTGATGGGAAATAACTCTGAGTGCAGGACTATGGGGATCGGGACTATCCGGATCAGAATGTTTGATGGAGCGATTGGACACTCGCCGATGTGCAGTTTTGTGCCTGACCATAGGAAGAAGATTGATCTCCTTAGGTACCTTAGAGAGGGCAGCCGGGTATTCCTATACTGGCGAGGGAGGGATTTATCTGGG